>JAFIDM010120780.1:0-12686 GCA_023159025.1 Thereuonema tuberculata | reverse complement strand
ATTTAATTTTAATATTACTTCTTTTCAAAATAAGTCTAAGAAGATTACCCATGTAATTAGAATTGAGTCCCTGTTACTAAAAGATAACCTTCCGTTGGAAAGGTACCTGTTTGTACTGGAATGTTCAGCTATGGCGTATCAAAAACGATATAAAAAAGATATCACTACTGGTCATATCAAGCAATTGATTGCTCTGAGCATTAAACGGTGGCCCGCCAGCCAATTATATTGCAATAGAGTAGTGAATTTAAGAGCAGTTCCCATTTCCCCTACTGCGCTACAAACATTGGGTAAAAGTTTGAAATATAATATTCCCTCCAAACCTCGTTTACAGAACATTATAGCCCCTTTGGAAGCGGCTGTGGCTAATTTACCCAATCAGAATGATGCAGACGTTCTTCGATGCAAAATAGGCAACGCAACGACATCGTGTGCTTATATATCCGGAACAACTTTTCCGAGCTTGAACAATTGGAGCTGTTCAAGTACCCACTTGAACAATTGGAGCTGAGAAAACTCAGACAAATGAGCGATATTACACTTGTTGGTTCAGATAAAGGCAATAATTGAATGTTACTACAACGGCAGTTATATATAAAAATGGTTGATAGTTTCCTTACCAATACTGCAGGAATAAGCTTTTTCACTAATGATAATAGGAACGTTCTTAATCTACAGCGACGTATTTTCCAAAAATTGTGTGCTGATTACGATATTTCTAAACAGTTCGCAGAGAAGTTGAAAGACAGTAAATTAAAGATTCCTGAACTGAAAGCACTCACGAAGTTGTACAAGGCATCAAATAGTGAGACCTTAATTCCTATAAGGCCTATTATTAACTATAATGGCTCTGCAATTAAGCTTTTTTCGGACTTCCTCTACAAAAACATTACAGCCTTTGCAAACAAAGATATCAAACAAGGAATTTGTGATATTTTTTCTGATATCACGACAACATAAAAATTGATATTGAACAAGAGAAAGATTTAACATTGGCTTTTTTAGATCTTTTAATTTCGACTGCTGATAAAGGTTTTAATACATCTGTGTATAGAAAACCTATTTTCTCCGGAATAACCATGTACTATGTATCGTATTCTTCATAATCATACAAAATTAATCATATCATAATGTTCGTAAAAAGAGTATTCTCTCTTTCATCTACCAATGAAGCTTTCAACAACGAGCTTGATATGGTTCACGATCTCCTGAAACAAAATGGATTCCCTGAGTTTTTCATAAAACGGCATTTTAAAAGATCCATTGCTCACTGTTGTAATACATAGATGTTCAAAAGACCTAATATTGGACACATGTAAATCACATTTCAAAAGACAATCCTTAGAATCTGTTTTTATTTTAAATTCTCCTTTTGCTTACAATGAGTGCGTCTCCATTCCGGCCATTGCAAAATATGGAATAAAGAAACAAAAAAAGAGAAGAACTAAAATAAGGCAAACGTAAATAATCCAATCACAAATGGAAAGAAGAAAAACAAAAATTTCCCTTCCTTTTATTCATCCCTGTTTCCCCCCCCCCTCCTATTTTTTTTAGTTTTTAAAAATTTTTTAGTTTTTTAGTTTTTTATTTTTATTTTCATTTTTTGTTTTAATTTCAATTTCTAAATTTTAATTTTTATTTTAATCCAATTTCGAACATCATCTCTTAATTTCATCATACAGTTCCGATAATCATAAAGGACCATCATAAAGGACCGAATTAGCGCGTGTAAAACCGCGGGACACAGCTCATGTCTATATACATCGGAACATGATGTCTGTGTACATCATAGACATTATGTATTAGATTGTCCACAAGATACAATTTTTTATTTAATATAGAATACAAATATTACATATAATTTTTCATTGATCATAAAGCTAATGGAGGAATGAATGATTTAAATTAAATTTTATAGAAAAACTCGAAATTTTTGGACTTAAAAAAATGTTTAGACGATTCTAAAAATCTTATATATTTTTCTGAGGTATAACATATCTGCCTAAATAATTACAATGTAATTTCTCTAAGGTAATATATTCAAAGTTATACATATATTCAAGGGTTTTTGATATAAATATTTCAGGCAATATACAGGGTGGTCCAAAAGGTGACGTCGAAATATTTTTTTGGGATTTCGGACATCTGGGGGTACGAGGAAATACCCCATGTATGGACCTTTGATTGTGTAGTTTTCGAGTTATGAGTTGTTTTGTAGAATTTTCGAATTTTCTACCGAAGCAACTTAAAACTGGTGTTTGTTCCAGTTGCATAATTTCCAAATTATGCAAATTGTTTTGAGTTTCTGTGTTGTAGCATACTCCTCATAACGTGGAATTTCACACATAAAATATCCAGCACCCTACCATTAATGTATGTTCTGGAAATTACGATCGAAACGAAAGAATACTGTAGGGTAGAGTGAGGCAGAGTGCAACTTTTAACATGCAATTAAAAATTAAAAACAACATTCCATGACATGGAAGGAAGTGAAAAAACTTCATGGAAAAACTTTCAGGCAATATATATAAATAAATACAAATAATGAACGACATAACAAAAATACTAGGAACTAATAAAAAAAATATAGTCTGTCCGGCAGATCATAATTTTATTTCCGTGTTTCTGCTTATAATTGTGAAAAAATATTATATAAATATTTTATGTGTTATAAGAATAGTAATATTATTAATAATAATATTGAATAATTAAACTAATTTTTTTCTCTATAAAAATGTTATCTTATATAAATATTCTAAAAATCAGTTACTAATTATTAATATTTATTTTACTTGATGTAGGTGTTAACCCTTTACAAATGAGATTCTTCCACCGTTTTTTCTTTTTTACAATATTGGAAATACAGTTTTAGTTTTGTTTTTACTTATATCTACGCAAAAGACTAATAACAATAATAATATCCTTATTACATTATAATCGTAACATTATAAGTAACAATAATATTATTAGTATATAAATTTATTTACACCTCTTATTTATTCTTTCTTATCTATTTTCTCTAAAAATACTTTAATATATTTACATAATTCCTTATTAATTCTATTTTGCTTTAACTGTGTAATCTATCATCCACTCCTATTGGAATTTTTTTCGTTTTCTAACACCTTTCTTTCTTCTTTTATTTTTTCACAATCAATAATTATATGGTTCCATTCCTCTAAGCTATTGCATTCTAACCTACAATTCCTTTCTTCTTTAGTTAACCAATATTTACCTGACTTCCAAATACTACCACATCTAATTTTAATGTATGTTTTTCTCCATTAGAAGGGCCATTCCGTGAAGAGAGCAAAAAAATATTTTTTAACATAGAAAAATGTTAATGAATTTTATTTGTAGGAAAAACTGTGCTCTTTCTCATGATGCAGAAATTTTTGTTATTAAATTAAAATTTCATTTAAAAATATACCTTTTAATATATAAGCACATAAAAAATTGCAGAATGATGAAATTAAAATACACTATAGCCTGTAACATATAGAAGACAAATGGGGACCACTACCTACAGAGCAGATTTCGTGTCCCCAGCGGACGCAACACACAGAAGATGATGAAAGAAATAACCATGCCACGACCGGGATTCGAACCCAGATACTGGCGCATTGGACGCCACGGCTGGCCGCCGCCGAGACCGCACGACCACGCCAGCACGGCAATTAAAATACACTGATGATTTCTGAATTTTTAAAAATATTTTGCATACTTTATTTATTTTAAATGGTAGAAATCAATTTATGAAATACTCACGACTGTGAATCGAGTTAGAAGTGTATATTTTGTAAAACATTTAATAGTTTAGAAAACTTTTGAAGAGGCATGATAAAGCTGTTGTCACGCACGTAACATTTGAATCTAAAAAGTTTTTGTAATTTCTAATTTAGTCAAAATTTTAACGCCAAACTTATTTTTCTCTTTTAACTGAATATTAAGATGACTTTTGTAAAGTTATATAAAAATCTATTAAAAAATGAAAAAATTGTACAACTTTCAAAATATGGCACACACATAACATTTTGTTATGTGCGTGATAGATTATGAAATAAATTTTGAAAAAATTTAAAAAAAAAGATTAGGAACAAATTTAAAGTACTTAATATTAAAGAGAAAATTATGTATAAAATAATTATGAATAACATTTATAATGTCAATAGGGAAAAAAAATAATAAGAATAATGAAGAAATAACTAGATGCAATTGGTTAAAAATCTTTTTAAGCTTTAAATCAACTTATATAATTGGCCAAGTTCGTCTGTCTGTCTGTCTGTCCGTCCGTCTGTCTGTAACTCGATATAATTAAGCTACTAAGATAGATCCAAGGTTCTCAATGGTACCATTGAATCAAAGGTACTCAAATTGGATAAAATATTAGTTAATTTTGTCATTCCATGTTGGTTCCATGAAATTTTATCTGAAATTCCTACAAAACATACGTTCAAAACCAAATAATTTTGTTATCACTTCACCGATTTTAACGAAATTTGGCTTACTTACTCAGTTTTTTACGCTGATTTTGAAACTCAAAATCATTTTTGCCGTAAAAGCTTCGTTCACAAGCTAGCGCAGTATTTAGATTATACAAAGGTGAGTTTTAAATGCCTTTCGGCGTTATGAGTCAAAAATAATAATTATTCTTTAGATAAACTAAACTTTAGATATGGTTGGTATTTCGTTTTTCTTTTTGGGTGGAAAATGATCCTTTAGATTAAACTCGCAGAACCTATATTACAGGTGTGGAGGTAAGAAGTACACCTAAATAGGTCTGATAAACATTAAAAAAAAAAAATTCAAATTAAATCATCAATCGAATCTAATATATCTATCTATCTATCTATCTATCTATCTATCTATCTATATATATATATACATATAAATTGGCTAAGTTCGTCTGTCTGTCTGCCTGTCTGTCTGTAGCTCGATAAAATTACCCTATTAAGATAGATCCAACGGTTCTGAATGGTACCATTGAATCAAAAGTACTGAAATTGGATGAAAATATTAGTTCATTGTGTCATTCCATGTTGTTTCCATGAAAATTTATTCTTGGGAACTGACCTCGACAACTGAAACTCTAACAAAACATACGTTCAAAACCAAATAATTTTGTTACCACTGCATCCATTTTAATGAAATTTGGCATACTTATTCAGCTGTTTACGCTGATTTCGAAGCTCAAATCCATTTTTGCTGTAGAAGCTTCCTTCAACAAGTTAGCATAGTATTTAGATGACATTAACTTTATATTTGATAGTTGATAATAAAATGATTTTTTCAGATTTTTTTATGCCTGTCAGCCGACAGCCTTTGCTGCTAGTTGAATAATAATTTTGGTGTAACATCAGAAAACTATATAAAATATAGATTATTCAGTCAAAATATTTGGGAAAAATATAATTCTAAAACACTAAAAAGTATTAAAAAATGTTAAAACTTTATTAATAGCTGACGTAATTGATGACAATTTTACTCTAAATTTTTAACTTTTAACTTTTGTTAAGTTTCTTTTGTATTAGATAATTAACAAAGGGATGTTTAGACTGGATGATGTTTCAATTTTATAAGTAACTCTGTTCAGATAAGAATTGATTTAAATAACTTAAAGTTGATTTGAAATGTTAAATAAACATTAATAAAAATAATTATTGATTGACTTGTTGTATAAATGTTTAAATATCATATAATATTTTAATACATATTTATCCTCATGCATTTTTAAAAGCCAACTTTTACTTTGAGTTCACATGGTCACACACGTAACGATCAGGGTGTCACACACGTAACGCAGATTTTTAAGTTTCATTTATTCAATTATTTATTAAATTTAAATTTTAACTGTGATTTTAGATGGTATGGTAAATAAATTATTAACATATTTTTTACAAATGTTTTCTTGCTTTTTGTTGTTTGTGGGGTCACTGTCAGATTGACGGTGGCTTTCACTAACTAGGTCTTGCCTTTCTGATTCGGTTAAGGGAAGGCGAGGATTGGGCTGATGAGTCCGTAGCAGGACGAAACGGCCGTTCCCAATTCCTTCCCGTAATCAAAAATCAGAAAGGCAATTTCTTCTTTTGTTCAAATGCTGTTTTCTTTTTCTTATTTAAAAGAAATACTTATTTTCAATATATCGTAATTTCTCAAAATAACTTTGGCACTCAGACAAAGACAACAATGTAACAATGTAATATTTTGAAGTTTCAAAAGTTACTAGTGAATCTCTTGAATCATCCCAGTTGAGGTAATATGTTATCTTCCATTTTCGTTATATTTCAATCCCATAAACAAATGAAATAAAGGCTGCTGTTTTCAAATTAACAGGTGGTTCAACAACGAGTATATTACTGAAAGAATGGCGAATTCAAGCAAATATAGTGTGTTTTGATACTTGGAAAGAATAGAATATTAATATCCAAACAAGGATACTATTTAAATTAGTTACACACCGGAAAACCTACGGAAGAAAACTCATTGCGGATTTTTCAGAAATGAATTATGGAATTGAAATCATAAAAAAGGACTTATTTCAATAGAAAGCAAATGGAGACGCTGTGAAAGGAAGGAAGGAATTCGCAGAGTAATAATTGAACATTGAAAAATTACATTAATTATGAAAATTAAAGAAGAAAATTACATCTGGGATGTAGATGGGATGACAAGAAATTCAGTTAAATCTGCTGTTTCAGTAGAAATCCCAGTCACGTAAAAAGGAATTGTAATACCGAAGCAAAGACACCGCCCTGAAATAGTCAAAGAATCATTTGAGAAACAACCCTTTATAAGCCAACAAATCTACACGAAAAAGGATCATTTTGCTTTTCTATTTCACATTTAAAGATTACATCTGTTTAAAAATATATATAATGTAATTTGTAGTACGAACTACTTCACTATCATTTCAGTTAAAATTTATTTATTATTTAACATAAAAAAGAAATCCTTAAAAATTAAAAGGGAAATAGTTCCGGCTTATCCGAGCGGTCTAGATGGTGATCTGCCGTGTGGCTTTTGTGTCGGAATCTGGGTTCGAATCCCGGTTTTGGTATAGCTGTTTCTTTCCTCTTCGTCCGTTTCTCCCTGTGACTAAAAATCTCAGGGTTATTCTTGACGGGTTGTGAATCTCTTCTTGACTTTCACTAGCTTTGCTCTGACGTTGTCACATTAAGCTAGTTCCATGGTCTCTAGTTGGCCAAATTCCATAAACATAGGAAAGAAAAAAGGGAAATAAACTTACATTCATAAACTTTTTAAATATTTTCCTAATCAAAATTACAATCATACATGAAACAATTAAATAGCAGTTTAAAATTTTAATGAAGTTTTCATTCATTAACACCTTTTATTGAAATGTCACTCTTGATTAAACTGAAATTCAATTTTAAGTAGAGTTTTTCCTTTATTGCTTTACATTTTTTCTATTCTTTATGGTTTTCTTTTCAATTCAGAATAATTGCTTTTCATAATATTTTTTTCTTTAATAATGTAAATCTCGAAATTAAAAAGCATAAATTATCTTCAGAGTTGAAAAAGTTTCAGAAACGATGGTGGTTCCATTTCTAAGCCAAGATGAGCATGGTTTTCTTGGTTCCAAATTACGGTTCCTATATTTATATAAAACTGTAGTAATAATAAAAAGAATAATAATAATAGGAAATGTGACCAGTGATGTACATAGCTTGCCGGTACATTAGTTGTGGCCCGATAATGTCAAATTTAAAATTAAAATTGAGCCTTTACATTGATCCAAGCAGATAACAACATTGAAAAATGTCATAACTTCCAATAAACAGCTGTCTCAGACTTTAGTATTGGAATGTTGGTATGAAAGACAACTACCGCAATTATTTCATAATTGGAATTTTATGCAAATTACATTTATTATTAATTGCTATTTTAAATAACATTTTCAAACGAATAATTAGGAAATCATTTATGTAAATTACACATTTTAATAAAAAATATTATTGAAAATAATATTATGGAATCATTAATTAGTCTAAGGGTAGGGACTCTTATAAAAATGTTGCCCCCTTAGGCTTCCTAAGGCTGTGAACCCTTGTACAGACTAATTGAACTCGTAATCAAAGGGCAAGACAATCGTTGCTTGAGTAGTAAAATGAAAATGGAAAAAAAAACGAATTTTGAGAGAGGGATTAGTAAGATTAATTTTAAAGAAGATAGACTAATTTAATCCTTCACTTGACAAATTGTTTATTAACTCCCTATCATTTTTGTAAAAATAAAGAATGCAGGATATTTTGCGCTCGTTTTACCAGATATTCCAAATACTAAACCAGTCTTCCTGTAAATCAGAAGATGATTTCAAAACTGAAGGATCGTAAGTTTAGTTTCATCGAAAAGTTTACCCTGTCTTCGAAAGTGAACTGTGTAATTTGAATAAAAGAAAAAACGTTCGAAGTTATTTTCTTCTGATGAATAAACGATCCATTATTTCAAACGACAGTAACTCCGATAATTTTCGTAGGAAATTCTTGCAAGAACTAAATAAAAAAAAAACTGTTTCATAATTAAAACGTAGGGCAATTCGTTTTTTATTTATATCAGTGAATTAACGGAGGTTAAATTGAAAAAGATTTATTCAGTGGCAGTTAATGGCAGCAATATTTCTATAAGAAGTTCTTATTTCTTATTTTCGATTTGTAATCTTAGTTTTATATTCTTTTATTGTAGACAAAGGTGGAACTTTAAAATTTTATTGTAATTAGGCCAACTGCTTGTTTGAAAACTTATTTAATATTTTATTTTGTTAATAAATGTATTTTTAATTTTACATTTATTTTATGATATTGAGAAGATGATGACGATTAATTTTATTTTATTCCTTATTGAAATGTAGGCCGAGTTCCCTCAGTAATGAGTATAAATATCTGCCCCTTTTATGTGTCTATTTGTTTACTCATGTTTTAGAATTTCCCAAGTGGATTTCATTTTTCTAGGTCACAGACGTGATACAAAGACAACAGTCTTTTGTCGAATAAATTTGGTAATAAGTTGATGTAGATTTTTCATGTGAATTATTGATGAAGCTTAGAGGTTTTGATATTGAGATTAGGTGGTCTTAGAATAAAATTTTCAAAACTTAGTTGAAGTTTATTAGATCTTTGATGTCAAAAGTTTGATGTTATTATAAGGGTTTTATTTCTTATCAAAATAAATATCAACATAAAAAAACATCTGTTTCTTTTTTATTAAGATTTTCTTTTTTCAAGCATTTGATTATTGCATTTACAAGCCAGGTCTTTCAGTTTCTAAATTAAAAATTCCAACGTCAGTATTTATTCTAATTTTGTTTATTCAGATACGGACTGTTTCTCTTTGTAATAATTGGAAAATATTAATTGCTTTGAAACCGGAAACAAGTGTCTCATTTTCTAAAAATAATTCACTAAACTTCATCCTACTTAATTTTCACTTCCCACGAACATTAATGTTTCTATTTGGATTGTCCCTCACTCTAAGTAAAATCATTCGTCCGCATTTCGATATTTCTTTCATTTAATCTGTGTCATGTGACCTGCAACCAGCTGCTCGTAGTCAATATCTCGCCGTGAAATAAAAATTATTGTCCTATATAGGGTATTTCTGCTAAATAAATTATAATATTAAGTGCTAGGATATTAAATTATGTTTAATAAAATAATTTAATTAGTGAGAGTAGAAAGGAAAAATAAAAATTTAGAAGATTTATTTTCCTTGAAAAGAAATTTTTTTTCTCTCTAAGTTTATTTTGATTCTGATGTCTTAGTCCCTTAAAGTGAATGTGCCTAGTCGAGATTTAAATGTGCAGATTAGGACACTACGTAACGGGGAACATACGTCATAAAACGTAGTTGACGATTCCGAAAACAGAAGTTTTTGAGTTTTGGAGTCAGTCTGTTCAGTTGTGAAATGATTTCCACTAACAGTTAAGTTAGGCATTCGATTGAAGAGAATTGCATTCGATAGAAGGGTTATGTATTCGATTGCAGTTCAGGAGTGATTCAGACGGAATCAACGGATAATCACGGATGCAATTGATTCGTAAAGGATTGAATGGTTCAGACGAATTCAGTGAGTCGACTGCGTGTGGACGTATTCAACGGGTTCATGTTTCCACAAGAAAGGTCGATTCTAGTAAAGTGGACTTTCGAATAGTGTGTGCAGTAAATGTACGAATTCAACGGCTCTAAAAGCTAAGTACAAATTGTGCGTTTAATTTGTATCGGCAGTTTGAAAGCAATATCAGTCAGCTCCAGAAATTCAGGACTTAGTGTTCGCTTTGGAAAACGAAATTGAATTGCAACGAAGTCAACTAAAAGGTGTTACAATTTAAGGAAAAGAAATGAAAAGAAAGTCTAATGAATTGAACCAGATATTAATGGATGCAGTTTAGAACTGATAATTTAATATTGAAGTAGGAGGACTATCCAATTAATTATAACCCAAGTAATTACATCATATATCAACACGAGAAGTTATCCAAGTACAATTATTAAGAAGAAGGCAATCTTTATTAGGAATAGCGTTCCTGAAATTGAAGACAAGAGATTGATTAATTCTCAGCAAGCTCAACAGAGCGAAGTTAAACCAGGACGGAACCATTTTGGATTAAGGTGTGTTGATGCAGATATTATTTCATTTAGAACTGTTAGTGAATTAAATAGAAAAGAAAATTTAATTCCTGTTGAAGTTATTCTGTGCTAAATTACGAAGTGGAATTAAGAAGAAAAATACTATTGGATATCTCGGTAGCCAGCGCCATTGGATATACAGCTGAGGAACTATCGCAATGAATTATGGGAACAAGGAAGCAGATGTTCGGCTATTGCGCGCCATGTTTGAAGTTCCAAAAGTGTTCAGTGCTCATCAGTAACGAGGATTAATTGTGCGTCTAGAAGTCACTGGCGGCCGTGCTACAAATATTGGTCATCGCAGCAACGTCACAGAAGTGAAAGGCAAAGCTGAGACGATAGACTGTAAGTAATGAAAATATTTAATTACTTCCATTTTGGAGGGTCCTATCATTACGAAGACAAAGAAACCGACGCAAGTGCTTCGGACTTAGTTAAATAGTACAATCACTTTATTCACATAAGGTGTTAATTGATAGAAAAGCCTGATATTAATTAATATTTAATATCTTTATAAATATTATAAAGATATAGTGCTTTCACAATACAGTGAAAGAAACCATTAACCATACTAGGTGAGAAAACTTTCATACAGGTGAATTCCATTAATCGAATGATTCACGTGTCTATCAAACTAGAGTTGAGAAAGCCTATTCGTATTCACAAAGGTGAAATAGTGTACGAGTCTTTTATTGTGCATGACAAGAGAACTCTCGCGTGTATGTGTGAACTGTACTGTTATAGATTGAAACAATCACTCCATATATTTGCATTAATATTAGAAGCGTGCTTGTTATTAATATATTAATCAAAGGATTACTTTGTGAATTAGATTTGATATTGCGTATCAAGTTGATACTCGAGAAGGAATTATTATTTCTAAATTCAAGGACTGTTGCAGACCTTATGAGTGTTAAGTCTACTGAGCTTTTACGTAAATCACTTGTATATATCCATTATTCAGAAAGAATTTTAAATAAAAATAAATCACTTCATGATTTATCGTAGCCTACCGCTAATTTTCTTTGTTATTCTGCGCATTACTGTGCGTTCTGCACCTAATCGCAGCATTAAGAATAATCGTCAAAATAACAATAAGCAATATTTGCTGAAATACGAAGTAATCCATTTTGAACGATGTATTTTCCGAGGTTTTTCAGTAGAAATTAATAAAATAACTGATATCATTATATGCGTTAATTGTACCGTGTGTTAAATCAAATTCTTTAAAATAAAATTGCACAACAAAATTTAGGACAAGGACATTTAAAAGGTAATAAAACGTGGAGGCCGAGCGACAATTTCGAGAATGTTACATTATAATCATCGGGCAACGAAGTGGTGGAAAGGGCTGATTTAAATAAGTTAGTGGCTAATTAAACCATGTAATGATTACGTCAAAGATACCTTTAAATGCTGAAGTTCCTCCATTCACTTCAATAAAATAATATAAAATTAAGTTAGATTAGAAAACGAAAATAAGCAAAAAAAACTACTTATTGAAATATTGCTCCATATTTTTAGCTTCCAGTACAATACGGAATCACTGTTGATAATGTGCTATTTATCAGTGCTGTATTTCTTTGTATTCGTTTTACTTTTCTTTTATTATTTCGTTTTGTTTCTGTTTTAACCGAACTCATTAACTCCATAAACTCCTTCAAGTTAATAAATAACTCATTGACTGCCACTAACAAGTCTTGAGGCACTTTTTCAAATTAACCTCCCTTAATTCACTGATATCAATAATAAACGAATTGCGCTAAGTTTTAATTATCAAACATTTATTTTTTATTTAGTTCTTGCAAGAATTTCACACGAAAATTATCGGAGTTGCTATCGTTTGAAACAATGGATCGAACCTATGAGGCAACATTTTTATAAAAGTTCTGATAGTCTCAACCCTTAGACTAATTAATGATTCCATAATGTTATTTTTATGTTATCTATTGAAAATAACATTATTATTAAAATGTGTAATTTACATCAATGTTTTCCTAATTATTCATTTGAAAATATTATTTCAAATAGCAATTAATAATA
>JAFIDM010120779.1:0-12686 GCA_023159025.1 Thereuonema tuberculata | reverse complement strand
AAATTGCCAAAGAACAAGGAAGTATTTTTTGAAGTTATTCTTTTAATTTGATATATGTTTCCTTTTGTGATATTTAAGAGTCGAGATCCTTAAATAAGTTCAAGCAATATACTTTTATTAAAATAATAAACACTATTCTTAGGTTATTTACCTTCTTCTGGACTTGGGTTAAAGGAATGCATCTCTGGGTCTTCATGCGATTGATGTTCTTTAACTGCATAACGACCTCGTTTCAATTTGTCTTGTAACCTTTGCTCTCGTATCCTCTGAATGTCCCACCTTTAGTAAAATTAAAAAACAATGCTTATTAAATAAATCCCCCTTTGCAATAAGTTATTCCAAAATAAATAATTTATTTTACCCTACCACTGGCTACAGCAGGACAGCAACACACCAAACTTTTAATTTTTCCACATTATTTATACAAGGTAAAGGTTTTTAATTTTGTAAAGTTAAAATTGGAGTCAACCAAATTCTACTTTCAGTCAATTTTATTTATAACAGATTTATCCAAAAAAAATTAAGTTTTTGTTTTCCAATATCTATTAATTCAGTTAAGTTTCTTTTCCATTTTTGTTTGTTTTGGTTTATCTTAACAAATATTAATAAAGCAACATTAAAGGAATATAAAAAAATCTCTTTTTAAAATGATACAAAATACAAAAGGCAACTAATGATTCAAAGATAATTTTAGAGCGTATTTCAACTATTAAAATTTTCATTTTCCGCAGGACACGTTCAATGGTGGATGTGAAATTCATATTTATTTAAAAAATTAACCAAATTAAGTCTTAAATTAATCAATTTCGTATTTAAAAGAAATAATTCTAATTTTCCAAATTTATGCTAACTTAAATTATTAACAAAATTAACTTATTCATTAGAGAAACCTCCTATCAACTAACAGTCTCTTATAAAAAAATTACTTTTTCAAAAATTAGGATAATTTCCAAAATAAAAAAAAAGGCAATCTGAATCATCACCTAATTACTTTTTACAATTTTATAATTTTTAAATATTATTTTTTTTACTAATAAAATCTGAATAAATTTTATTAATTTTATTAATTTAATATATAGTTATAGTTAGAAATACTTAAATATATTTGAAAAAATATATAGTAAAAACAGCAACAACAACTGAATATCTCCTTCAACAATTCCTTCATTCCAGAAAGAGACAGTAAATTCAAACTGACTGCAATTAATGATAAACCAACTTAACAAAAAGAATGTAGCTATCAGGATAGAATTTCAAGGATTTCTTAACTATTTGACGAACAATCTAGATGAAATAATACAATAGTATCTAAGTTTCAGCGTTTCATATGTTATGGAAATAATACTTTTAACTGAAGAATAATCTTAATAAAATAAATACAAGATGTTTTAAAATTTTATAACTGATTCTTTTACCTCTCACACTTTGCCTTACTAAAGAGCTAACATTAATTAAAACTCTTATTGATATCAATAAGCTTTTAAAACAATATGGCTGAAATAGGTATTTATAAACATCATTTCTGAAACAAATGTGGTCACATTAGGAAGTACTGGAGTATTTTTCTTGTTGCTTTCTATAGACAATGACATTTTAGTTTCTATCTGTAGATGGGGCTACAATTCAACAGCAAAATAGAGATTATTCTTTTAAATGATATTCCAGCGATAAATATGAAATGAAAGAAATGGAGATTTCAAGTGTGACAGCATAAATGCCAAACCAACAACTAAACCAGTCAACTATCACTATTGGCTACATTAGAATAAGAACAGTTCTTTTTTTTTACAGTATTTTCTGAAGTCTAACAGTTAAATCTTCTTTCAACGAATTACAAATTCTTTACATTTCTAGTTTTCTTACATAAATACTGCCGTCAATTACAATTTCACTGTTAAATTGTCTGTGAAATATTTCACATGAATTAACATAGTATTTAGGGAAAAGTATTTTACTTTTAAATAATTTCATGCTCAGTAAATAATTCTAGTATATGTTTGTGTATAAAATCCTTTCCCAATTTCATTCTGTAAAACTAAGAATATGTTTTCTTGAAACAATTAAGGATGGAGAATTGGCTTCTCAGATTCAACAGTCTTAGCAACTGAGAAAGATTAGCAACAGTAGAGTTCCGCTAATCCTGACCCCGCTAGTTCAGACATCCGGTTAATCCGAATGGGATTAAAAAAAAAGAGAATTTTTTTAAAGAGGAAAAAACTCCCAGAAAAAGCTGTGTTGTTCAATGCATCGTGCCACCTTCCTGAAGAAGAATTTGCTAAAGGGGGACATTTTTGTGAAATTTCTGCCACCGAACGTGTCACTGTTTGATTCAACCAATGGACCTTCATTTGATAATCCTACATCAGTTCATAGATCAAAAACTTAAGTCTATATATACAGTACATAGTATTAAAACTAAAAGTAAGCTATAGGGAAAGAAAAAAAAAAACACGCTGATTTTTTTTAGCTTTACCCATCTAAAACTTGTGTTATGTACATTTTAAGGCAAATTCCGTTTAATCCGGACTTTCGATGATCCGGTCAGGGTCTGGTGCCATCTAGTCCAGATTAACGAGACTCTACTGTATTAAATATATCCAATTTATTTTGTAATGATAGTTTATGAGATTAGAATTATACGAAGTGAAATACTTCAGCTAAAAAATCTAAACAGCATGGGCATTTTCTACGTGTAACTCTGGGGAGACAATTCCAAACATTTCTATGTTATTTCGAGTGAAAAAGGAATTTAATGAAAATTTCTTTTGAATAAGTGAAAGTATTATATAAGTAAAAGTTTCTAAGTTTTTTTTCCTACAATGACAATAATAAGATAAGTTTAAGATAAACTAAATAAAAAGTATAAAAAGTTTATACCCAATATATTTATTCTTTTATGTTATTAAACTTTTAATAACAAACTGTTATTAACTGAGTTCTTCAGTTTTTTTTAAAATATCAATTAATCTCATTTCCTTTTCAATGATCTCAACTTTCCTCCCATAATTGATTATACTTTTAAATGTTTTTAAACAACTAAAATTCTAGGTATTGATGTATCATCCTGTAATCCTTGTAATTTAAGGCTTCAAATTTGAAGTTAAATAATAACAATTGCAATAAACACAAGTTCCACACCAAAAAAATAGTAAAAAGTAGTTAAAAAAAAATACCTTTTCCTTCTTCTTTCATCAATTTCTAGTTTCTGATGGCGTTTCATAAATACTTCATCATCTAGATTCTAAAAATATCAATTATCTTAGTAAAACTACATTTAGAAAGAAAGATAGAAACTCACACAATAAAAGTAATGTCCAATTACAACAACAGATAAGCTTAAACTATATACTTCAGAGAAAAATCAATCTAACACCTTTCATTATTTAAATGCTTATTTTATTTATTTACTTTTTGTTACAAACTTGAGTGCAAGACAAGTTAAATTCACAAGTTTCAGTGAATTTAAAATTTGCAGAATCTTTTTATTAATCATGAACAAGGTCATTTTATTAAATATACAATTTCCAGGAAGGATTAGTGCAGGCTGTAACATAATCTATGGTTAAGATTCGGAAATATTTAACAAGTGTGTATTAAGTATAATACTCTATGCATTTTCTTTGATGCAATAAAACATTTTAAGCATTTGCCCTCTTCCTTTCTCTTAATTCTTTAGTAATGTTTACAAAAGATGTAGCAATGCTTTTAAATCTGCAAGTACAAAGACGTCCAGTTACTAAATCTTCTTCCAATAAACAATGCTGCTGTTATTATGATTACTTTTAATGTTACGATTTTCTTGATTTCTCAAAATGTATTCATGTTGACTAATTATGCCAAACCATTTACCAGAGAAGCTCGTAACTAACATTACAGAGGGTGAAGTGATTTTATATAATCTATTTACTTCTTCCTGAGCCACAAGAGAATGACATCATGACTTTAAAATTAATGGAAATTTTGAAGCATAAACTACTTCACAAACATATCTTAACAAGGTCATTAGGCTTTCTAATAATCTAAAGTACAATTTTGTTAAGTTCACTGCAAACTATTGCAAAAATTACTTCCAAATGCAGCCATTTAAGCTTAATTATTCTCTTCATAAAGTATAATGCTTATATATTTATCTTAAAATTTCTAACTGGAAACAATGAATAAAATTTAAGACCAACATTAAGAACTCTACATTATTCATTGAATAATAATAAGAAATGTTTTAAGCATTACCTCTGTTCCTTCCAACTGATAGCAGCTGGTTACTGGATGCAACCTCCAGTTTGGCACTGCTAATAAATAATTATTTTAATTAATTCTACTGAAAACAATCAAATGTGTAGAATAAATAAACTTGCAAATAATGGTTTTTATTAAATTTTTCCATCAATCAACTAGTAACTTAGCGAATACCGTCATCAGTCGTGGTTCAACCTAACAGTATCTATTTGTTTTCTGGTAATTTTATTTCAAACCCTATTGTTAACTTTGCTTTTTATCTTCTAGTTTATCCTACAGTTGCTTTAAAGTCAAGATAAATCTGCTATTCAACTGTATTATTTGCACCTACGGTTAAAATCACTATTCATGGTGACTGTGTTAAAGTATTAAGGTGTATGAATAACTAGGGAGATCATAGGAGAGAGATAGAGAGAGAGAAAGATAACATAAACACTCTTGTGAATTATACAAATGTTGAAAGTTACTCCAAACTCTCCGAGTCAACTGTCAGCCAAAGAAAGAACAATGTTCAGGAAAAGAGATCTCAGGGTTCTAGAGACAAATGTAAGACTTTAATAAAAATGCCTGTTAATTAAAGAATATCCGATAACCTTACTGAAAGTAATAACCTTAATTCGAAACTTACAAATAACTTAAACTCTAAATCAAGTTTCATAAAGAAGTAAAGACGGTGATAATTTAGCCAAACAATGTAAAAACTGCAAAAAATAATATTATGAAGAAAACTATATTGTTCTCACTAAAGTTATTAAAAGAAATTTTGCTACTGAAGAGACAGGAAATGATTATAATTCCAGTAAGAGACAGAAAGTACCTGCACAATTTCTACTATCATCAAATGTTAACAACTGAATAAAGTTAAAATCGAAGAGGCAAAATTGTTAGCCTTCTGAAGGAGTGAAAGGACAAAAAAGAATTATTAAAATTTAATGGAAAGGAATGCAAGATTCATAAAAAGCACAAAGAATAAGATAGCCAGGCCATTTAGAAAGGATGTCAGAAACACAGATCCCTAAGAAAATGATGAAAGGGAGATTTTACATAAGAAAAGAAATTGTGTAACCTCCGAAATAGGAGTAAAAGGATGAAAAAGTAGAGATATCAGATAGAAAATTTTGGAAAGCTGTCGTCCAAAGAGACCAAAACCCGCCAAGGGTTGTAGAGCCAAAAAAAGCAGAAGAATGAAAAGGAACTGTTATTTTTTAATTATAAAAATTCAGCAGGTTAATTACTTAAAATATAAATTAAAATTGAAACAAAGAAAACGAAATTGATTAAAACAGTGAAATGTACAATTTTGGAAATACGTTTTAATTTCAAGCATTAATCTAATAAAGATCACTTTTAAGCATTTAATTGGCTAATATTAAAAAGTGAACTTCGTAAATTGAGAATTTTGACAATAACATTCAGTAAAGATCTTATGATACAAATTTTATTGATGTTATACTGAAAGATCACTTCCATAAAAATGCTTAGTAGTTTTGATTTATTAAATTAAAGCTTGCTTCATAAATCTGAAATCATCATAGAGAAATATATACGTATTAAATATTTAAAAACAAAGAAAAAAAATGGAAGGGATTAATGAAAGGAGGGTTTCACTAATATTATTGTTAAGTCATATTGAAGAAACCTATTTACATCTTCATCAATCCACTACAATTTTTTATTATTCAGTAAAAACACACAATTAATGAATGCATTAGTCATTATTATTATAATATTTTTCTAATTCATTTATATTCCTTTTAATTCTTCTTAGTTTGAACAGTGAAACTCTTTAAGTTTAATCTCAACAGTACAAGAATGATACAGGAAATGCCAAGAAATAATTACTGTACAATAACAACATTAACATAGCAAAACTCATACAAATTTTTATGTCTTAGTTTCCTTACACATTTAAATTCTTTTAAATGAACTACTACTTTACCACTAAGAGCTACATTACAAATTGCAATTTTTTTTATTTATATATATATATGAGCCAATTTTTGAAAATGGTGCAAAATAGAGAGTTGAAGATCTTCGAATATCAATTTTTATTTTTTTTATTGAAAATTAGTTCGCAAGCTAGATATATGTGTATGTGATCATGTTAAGGAACTAAGCACAAAGTTTAACAACGATTTATCTATTTTTAACACTTTTTGTATTTTTTTGAGTACACCGATCACCTCACCTCAGCCACACAAAAATAAATTCTGCAAAAATAATGTGTTACATAATTTACAAAAATATCTTGGTATTTCTGAAAAATGCACCTTCTTTGTCCCGCTGACAGTGACTAAATAATTTTAAACCTGTATTTAACGAATTTCTATACCAAAATAGATGTGTGTGTTCAACTTTTATTTGTTTTGCTTAATAAACACTGCATAATTAAATTAATTTAACGGTGCTAAAACTTCTAAATTGATTTGCGCATGCTGATATTGGTTTCATTAATACTTACAACGCTCAAATATAAATTACAATTTAATTTTTTATGAGTTATTAGCTAAAAAGTAGTACGAACGGAGGTGAGAAATTGTGACGGAGGTGAGATAGCAGTTACAGAAGCGCAGGCGATCAGCCAAATCAACTTTAATATTACTAACTTAAGCAGAATTTCAGACTTGAGATAACTGATATAACTCATGAATAAGATGTTACTGTTTGACAAATACTCTTACTGCCTTTTTCCAGTTATCAAAGCAGCGCCGAATTCTACCTGGGTGCTTTGCTTCAGGTATTAAGTCAATAATCTTATTTTTGTTATAAATTGGCTTTACAAACTCGGCTTCACAAACCTATTATTGCCGACTGGATGTAATGACCAAAGTTTTATTTCAATATTAAAAAAAAAAAAATGGCTACCGTAATTGTTCCATTTAACAAATTGTAACTTACTGAATTACTAAAAACCTGTATTTCTGCCAAAACCAATAAATTTAATAAAAAACCTCGCACAGCTTACATTAACGAACCCAAACCAAACGATTATTATGCTGAAAAAAGGACTTAATAGAAATTATGATTTTAATATGATTTGATCATTTATTTTGAAATTTCTGACTTAAACCTTGAACAGTTCAGCAAAATGATAGAGCTCCGATTCATTCAATTTACTTTCCTTAAAAGTATATATTTTGTAATCATGCTTTATATAGGTTGATTCCTTTATAAACACGTTAGTTTTTGGTTCACTCTAAAGTGTCTCGCCTCCGAACAAGTAGTCTCACCATGGTCACTAAGCTAAATGTGACGGAGGTGAGAAAATGTTTATTTTATGGATCTCTTTGATCTATTAGCAGCAACAGCCGCTGCCATCCAATACAGCTATCAAGAATGTTTCAATTGTAATGGATTTAGCTCAATTTTTAAAAGAAAATCTTAATATTTCAACAATTTAGGATGAGAACGGAGGTGATAACCTATTTGTATACGCTGCATAAATTCGATTTTCAATTAGGAATCTTAACGAAATTTGTACCTAGCGGAAGCAAAAGATGTGCTGGATAGTTTGAGGAAAGGTGGCCATGACAATTGGACATCTCGAAAACCAAGACAAGGTTTCTGCGTTTTCAGAAAATAGTATTTACTTTGTGTGACGGAGGTGAGAACGCATTTCGGGAACAGGCATATCACATTTTTTTTAACTAACATGGAATTGTTTAAAAATTGCTTGTTTTCCAAGACAGTATTATTCCTTTCAAACTAATCCATATCAATAAGAATTCTAAACAAGTAAAATTTATTTTGTCTTTCACAGACATCAAAGGTGGAGGTAGTTGAATGGGAACGGGCTGAAATTGCAACTATCTCACCTCCGTCACATGCTATTTCGTTGTCGTTAATAAACAAAACAATTAAATTTAGGCAATAATGTGAAGGAAGGAAGTGCTATTTTCTAGAAATTGTGTCTTTTTTATTAATAAACATTTACATCAATTTTTAAGTATTTGTTGAAAATTGGGAACGCGCAATAAGCCAAAAGTGCACCATTACGAGAAATTGGCTCATATATTAATAAAATACATAAATATATCTATATATTTATGGACTGAGCAAATATTTTTTTTTTACATTTAATAGTCCTGAATGATTAGGAATGATATGTTAAATTAAAATGGGCGAGACCAATTTGTTTACTAGGTTACATCCTGGAACAGCTGTTTCACGCTCTTTAGTGATCATCAGCCAGGAGCAGTCACCAGGATGTCACCTAGTAAACAATTTGGTCTCGCCCATTGTTGTTTATTAATAATTCAATGCACAGATTGAATTTTTTATGCTTTAAAAAAAAAAAAAAATCACTGAGGCTGGCAGACTGCTGGCACATGGATTTTCTCACTAATATTTCATTAGTGAGATTTTTTTTTTATTTATTTTTGCTTTCGAGGCACCACTGCGATTCTGATGATATATTAAATTCGAAAGTACAGAGTTTCTGATGTCCTTTGAAGTTTTAAACTTCAGATAAAACTATATAATGAAGTACTTTGTAACCTTCTTTGAATGATAAATTCAGATATAGACATGTCATACATAATTTCAATTTGGAAACATTCATTTTCAACTTTCGAATGTATTATTCTTGACTCCCACCCCCCAACAACTTCTATAGTAACTCTATAAATCAGGACCTTCCAAGGGTTATCATAATAACACCTTGGAATAAATAACAAAATTTCAATAAGGGTTAATTAAAACTTATTAAAATTTGCTTATTCTGATAAATAATACAATGAACTATATAAATATAAAAAATAGCTTGATAACACATTTCAAAAATATAAATTACTACTATAAATAATAAAAAAAAATATAATATACTTATTTATAATATTAGGCAAAAAGATAATAGAGAAATACTGGAAAAATAGCAGATTTAAAGTTGCTGGAACTTGAATGATCTTCTTATAGATAAGATATTAAAGCTTCACCAAGACTCAATCGAGCTGAATACTCAAAGTGTGAAAGTTTTCTCCTTTTATTCATTGCTTCTATGGATGAACTGTTTTATAAGTAAAACACAATAACTTAAAGGAGGATCTACTATTATTTCGGAGACCAGAGAAAAGAAAAGACGGACTGCAGCTTTAATTTAAAATTTATAAAAACAAATTTTGGATGTCAATGCTATCAATCTGTTAGGGAGTTACAAGAACAACAATCAAGGAAACAATCTAAGAATTAATAAATATGTAAGAAATAAAATATGTTGTACAAAAAAAAAAAAAATCGTCTAAAATTTTAAGAATGTTTAAAATGCCTTAATTGATATTAAAATATGTAAAATTAAAGGTTTGGGAAGTATAAAGCATATATTGAAATCCTCATTTGTTTAGCAACAAATAAGATCTGTCAAAAAAATATTAAATTCTCTCCATACAACAATGAAGAACCGACCATTAAATTAGATGAAAATATACCTGTCATATCAGAAATGAGACAGACGAGGGGAAAAAAAAGTTAAAAATTCAAATGGTTCTAGAATTATTTTAGAAGCAAATGGATAAAACATGTAAAAAAGATTGAATGCAATTGAATCTTTAAACACTTTAAAGTTTGTACCAAATAAAAGAAGAAATTTCTGAAGATTCAAGAAGAGATGGAATGAGATCCAAATATACCACTTGCTCTAATGCACAACCTGTGGCCCGCTAGTATAATTGCTGCGGACTGTTATAAGTGTCAAACTTAAAATTAAATTTGAGCCTTTATACATTGCTGCCAATGGATACATTGAAAAATGTCATAACTTGCAACTGTTTCAGACTTTAGTATTGAAATGTTGGTATGAAACACAACTAGTGCATTATTTGATAATTTGAAGTTTATGTAAATTACATTTATTATTAATTATTATTATAAATGGCACCATCAAATTATTAGTTAGTAAGACCTTTATGTAAATTACATGTATTATTAATAATTATTATTATAAATGATATTATCATTAATTAGTAAGATATTTATGTAAATTCATGTATTATTAATAATTATTATTACAAATGATATTATCAATTCATTAATTAGTAAGAGTTGGGGGTTGGAGGATGAGAAGCTGAGGCCCTCCCTCAGAACTTTTATAAAAATATTGGTCCTCAGACTTCCGAAGGTTGTACACCCCTGCTCTAATGTACAGGATGACAATGACTGTTAAATGAAAATTTAGAGATTACTTTATTTCATTAACTTTTTTTTTCTTGCTACAGAATTCAACTGTGGTTCAGCAGGCATATTTATATTTTTATTAATCATTAAAAGATACACCTAAATCAAGATTACTTTGAGAAATTGGCTTCATCTTCAGATGATGTGATAGCATTATGAAATGTGATATGTACAGTCAGAAGGTAAAATATTCTATTGTTTCTTAATCTCACAAATTTACAGCAACGCATGGCAAATTTATTCAGTATATATAGTTCTAAGTAATGAAATATGTGATCTTTTTCTGGGGCCATACAATAGTGATAAAATATTTTTAAAGCAAATTTCATGGCACACTTTCCAAAGAAAAGTATGGAAGCCAATACAGACAGTGTGCAAAACAAATAATTTCACAGCGAAGATGTAAACATAATCTACAAGGGCCAAAGGAACTACAATTAAAATTCAAAAAGCTCTTAATTAAATCCAGATGTACTTTTTTAAAAGTCTATTTCATCTAAAGAATGAAGTGACGTAATGCAGAGAGATACATACTTAGTGGTGGTCTAATGGATAAAGCACTCAGCTTGTAAGATGCAGGATGTTAGATCAATTCCCCGTATCAATTTTTTCTCTCTCTTTTTTCTTTTTATTTACGTTTCTTTTTTTCTTCATTTTTTTTCATTGTGTTTGGCTAAGTTTTATTTTCATTTTTGATTTGTGTAAAGTTTTATTAATCAGTAATCGCTATCAAAAGTTCACATTCAATTGATGGGTTCGTATTGCTTATATCATCAGAAGAATCGGAGTTTAGATTAATGACTATTGGCTGTTCTTTTAGATGCATCAAGAATACGATTCTAAAATTCGTCTTCCAAATTGATTGTTGCTACAAATTTCCACACACAAAAAAAAAGAATCACAAATTTTATCAGAATGTGATGTATTTGCTTTCCAATGTCTCTCTCGTCTGGTTGCATAAAATTTCCTCCTTTTGAAATTCTTTCTTAATGACATAAAAAAAAGTCACTGATTTTCCCATCAAAAGTGTTGCTTTCAGATTGACTTCATCAACAGTCATGTGTTGCTCCAATTCCTTAACATGGAATAAACATTTAAAATTCTTTATTTTGCACTGCTATGTATCAGTGCAAAATAAGTGCTTTATTTTGCACTTTTAAAATATTTATAGGGAGATGAGTGCCACGCACTGGAGGATGCCATATTGAAATGAGCCCCTCAACAAGGCATTAACCAATCGCATATTCCCTTTCTTTTTAATCAAAAATAAACAAATCTAATAATTTGAACAGTTACATTTTCTGTCTCTTAAAATATTTCATGTTTTCAAATCAACAATAATCTTCTAAATTCGTGATTAAATAACACGAATGCCAGAACTATATTCTTCCCTACTGTATAATGTGTTATGCAGTTCTTAGACATCACTTCATTCTTTACATGAAACGGGCTTTAGTAATGGATCTTTCGATATTTGCTTAATTATTAAAGAATCCACAATTAATTTGATATAAATATCTTCCTAAATGTTATCTTAGAAAATTAAGTAGTCAATGAACAGTGGATTATAGAAACTCAGTTAAATTATAGAAATTTAAAAGTGTTTTTTTTTTTTGGTACTATTCGCTACTTTTTTTTTTTTTAGAAATAGATTGAATATTAAAAGTAATGTTAAATATATATTAACTATATTGTTAATATAAAGTTACATTATGAAATTGTTTATATTAATCTGAATTTTAGAAAGGTAAAATAAAATTGTGCTTACAATAGAGATAGTTTAGAAAGATGAACAGGTTGTCCTCATAGATGGAAGGGAAATGTAAATTATTTTCTGAAAATTATTTTTATGAAATATTTATAAATTAATACATGTCTGAAAAGCAAAGGTAAATATCTTAATAATAAACAATAATCATAATAACAATAATAATAATAATAATTTTTATGAAGTGCTTTTCGAGGATAACTTTTACTATTACAAATAATTTTAAGTTTTGAAAATGTTGATAAAAAATAAATGCGTAAGAGATTTCAGATTTACAAACTTTGTTTTAAATGAAGTTGCTAAACTAAAAATATATTCATTATAATCTCAATTTGCAAATAAAAAAATACAAAAAGGAAATATTTTACATTATCCTTTCACAATTTATTTTAAAATGCTTATTTCATTCCTAAATGTTAATGTGCTTTGAAATGATTAAACAATTATTTTTTCACTTCTTCAGTCTTAGTTCAGATACGTAAATACCATGAAACCTTAATATCAGTTTCATAAT
>JAFIDM010120778.1:1433-12687 GCA_023159025.1 Thereuonema tuberculata | reverse complement strand
AAACAATACTTCTATTTTAAACCAATTGCACAGATTGAATTAAACCAACAAAGAGAAATCAAATTGCCAGCTATCACTATCTGCAAGATGCCTAATTCATTTTATACTAGAGGCATGCCACAGGATGTATATTGGAATTCGTTTAGTAAAGTAAGAAAAAGTGAAATTTCAGTCGAGATCAAGGTAAGTACTCTTTTGTTTCGTAAAATCTGTAACCTTTCAAAAATGAAAAGGTTTCTTTCATGTTTTTGCTCAATATTAAATTAAGATTGAACAGTTTCTTCTTGTAGAATTCAAATACTCATTCATCACAAATAAATTAAAATGGAAACTTCATCTAAACACAGATAATAACTGTAAAGGAATAAATCAGTTTTATCCAATTTTTTTTTTATTTTGGAAGGGCAATGGGACATTCTCGGGTTATCATTCTCAATACCCATTCTCTAATATTATTACTTCTAAATAAAATAAGAAACTTTAAAAGGTCAACAAAAGCAATGTTTTTTTCTAAACATTTTGTAAAATTTTCTTTTCCAGTAACTTACTGTAATTAAACAATAATTTTAAAATGAGAAAAACTAAAATTTATTTATTCATTTAATTAGGCTAGTGATGAGTTTTTAATTCATTGATGTAGAAACAATTGCATTCAAAATTTTATAGTTTTCGGAAACCAATCTCAAGAATTTCTTATACTTTTTCTTGACTACCCCATTTCTTGAGAACCATGTTATTCTTTTGAGAATAGAAACATAATCTAATTGCAAAATAATAACCTAGTAAAGTACGAAAGAAACTAAAAAGCTTTTGAACCCCGAGCTATCACCGGCGAGGGTCTTTAGTACTTGCCAGCCAGACAAACTCCACTGTGACGGGCTCAGAAGATGTGAAAGATTTGGGATCCCACACTCGCACCCGAAAGAAGGAGCCCACAAAAGAAAACACAACTAAAACTACAGAATAATAGAAAAAGTGTCACATGCTTGGTCGCGGACAGCTAGGCTCAAACGGAATTTGAAAAAAGCAATAGAAAGCACTTAAACTAATCAGTTTATAAATGAAGAATGCAACGTGTGTAATAATAACAAATGATAACCTTCTTATGCTTTTTTATGTTGTTTTTTTTTTCAGATTTCTTTGTACCTAGTGCTCCGCAAGTCATGGATTTGACGTTTTTCTATTATTTCTGTAATTTTTGATTATTATTCTGTATTTCTTTAGCGGGGTCCCACTTTCGAGAGTAAGTGGAATCCTGAACCTTTGGCACATTCTAAGGTTGTCATCGGTGGAATTCGTCTGACTGATGAGTCCTAAAGACAACGAAACGGCCGTCCAAGACTCTCGTGGGTAATAGCTCGGGGTTCGAAATCTTTTTAGTTTCTTTTTATGCCAGTCTTGGTTATCATTTGTGTTTGGTTATCATTTGTTAATTTATTAGACACGTAAAATTCTCAACATTTTTTAGAATTTATTTCTTTTTATTTTCTACAATTTTGTAAAAAATTGCTCAAACATCAATTAAACTGAAAAATTGTTTCTTAAATTAATACCGGTCGTTGTTGAAGTTTATTTTTTGGCACCTTTTCTGAAATTGATCACTTGAAATTGGTAATTGATTTCTTTTTTTTTTGTTAAATATTACTTTGTTAAGTAAATTAAAATAGATTTATCCATTTTTTATCTCCATTTCTAAATTAAAATAAGCATAGGCTTTTTTTTGGGCTAGGTTTGCGTATTTCAAAATTCATTTATTCTCATGATGTAATTTTGATAAAATTACTGTTGAATTTCTTCAAGAATTTCTGCCTAATTAATTCTGTCGAAGCAGTTAGTTTTAAGAAAATACTTTGAAAATCTCCAAAACTTTTTGTGATCTGTTTGGTGACTGCTATTACCGTTTCCTTAATTCACACAAAATGAGTGGAAGATAAAGCCAGGACGATTAAAAAAAAAAAGTCATTTTATAACTCTATGGATTACACTTATATTCATACTGTAAAATACGAGACACTGGTGTATTTCCTACATCATTGGAAGGAAGACAGACGAGGTCTTTTGCATTGTATTGTTCAGGTTCACCTAAACTAACCTTCCCGCCAACTCCCATGTTCCCGCCAAAACCAATGTTTCCCCGCTTCAAATCAGATCTATCTTTTTACAGACCTGAAGACGATTCCTGAAGAATAGGACGCGAGAGGCCTCATCTATTTTTTTTTAACGATGTGAGAAATCCCAGTGTCTCGTATACAGTAATTTCGTCCGTTAGTAACAAGGTAATTAATGCTTTTAGACAGTGTCAAAAGCAAAGCGGTCTCATAATATGCACAATTTTATAAACACAATCAACTTAAATAATTTGCTAATTTCGTCTGTCTGTTTGTCTGTCTGTCCATCTGTCTCTCTGTAACTCGATGTAATTAAGCTATTAAGATAGATCCAAGGTTCTCAATGGTACCATTGAAAATCAAGGGTAATCAAATTGGATGAAATATTAGTTCATTTTGTCATTCCATGTAGATTCCATCAAATTTTAACTGAAATTCTAACAAAACATACGTCCAAAACCACTGCACCGATTTTAATGAAATTTGGCATACCTACTCAGTTTTTTACGCTGATTTTGAAAATCAAAACCATTTTTGCCGTAGAAGCTTCGTTCACAAGTTAGCGCATTATACAAAGGTGAGTTTTAAATGCCTTTCGGCGTTATGAGTCAAAAATATTAATTATTCTTTAGATAAATTAAAATTTAGATATGGTTGGTATTTCGTTTTTCTTTTTGGGTGGAAAATTATCCTTTTCAGTAAGCTCTCAGAACTTATATGACAGGTGTACAGGTAAGAAGTACACCTAAAATAGGTCTGATAATGTTTCAAATCAAATCAAATATATATATATATATATACATATAAATTGGCTAAGTTCGTCTGTCTGTCTGTCTGTCTGTAACTCGATATAATTAAGCTATTAAGATATATCCAACGGTTCGCAATGATACCATTGAATCAAAAGTACTCAAATTCGATGAAAATATTAGTTCATTGTGTCATTCCATGTTGTTTCCATGAAATTTTATTCTTGGGAACTGACCTCGACAATTGAAATTCTAACAAAACATACGTTCAAAACCAAATAATTTTGTTACCACTGCATCCATTGTAATGAAAATGGATGCAGTGGTAACAAAATTATTTAGTTGGCATACTTACTCAGTTGTTTACGCTGATTTCGAAACTACAAACCATATTTGCAGTAGAAGCTACATTTACTGTACATTTGATAGTTGATAATAAAATGATTTTTAGGATTTATTTATGCCTGTCGTCCAACAGGCTTTGCTGCTAGTTTTATAAATAAAAGTTTATCGGAAGCGATCAATACAACAATCCCAAGAATCTCAATAAACGCAACAATTGTGCCTTTTACATTGGCACCAATCACATTTATAATAATAAGGAAATTAAAATCAATATCTGTTTTTTTGGATCTGTCGCAACCCATTATTAACAAACCACTCCTTAGGGGGGAGGGGGGAGGGGAGTGGTCCTACAGTTCTGATTTTTTGGACATGGTCACCTACTTTTTGATGCTGAACACAATGATGAAGGTATCATTCTAATATCTCTAACCGTTTGGCCACTACAGAGTGTGACATCCAGCAAGCATAAAATGCAAGAGCGGTCCCCTATGTTTTACAGGCAAGCTGTAACCTAGGGGCCGCAAAAATCTTTATACACTTTGCATTTAAATAACTCAGGTGTATTGAGAGTTGGTGACTCACATTGGGAGGGGGGTTTGCCGCCAAACACTTCATTTTTTCATGTATCTTGCCAACTCAGAAATGTTTGTGAATGACTCATATATCGTTCGATAGAACTTTCAACTTTTCCTTGCCAACATTTTCTCAATAAACTGTTCTCTTATAACTTATAAACTTTTCGTTTAAATTGAGAAAAAGTCAAATTTTGACTTTTAAAAAGGAACATCTTGGAAACAAAAAATTTTTCGAAAGATTTTTGTAGCATTTTGTTTATATATGAATATATGAAAACCCTGAACCAAGCCTGACGTCACAATCTCACATCAGCGAGTAGGCTAAACATGCAAAGTGGGTGAAACTACTGCCGGGAACGGGGCCTCCTTGAACCTGAAGACAAAGGAAAAAAAAATATTTGTGTCATACCTTATCACCCCACTATTTTCCCCGTTTAGAAAAAGATGATGTCGCGGATGGGCATTGTGCTAACCTCCTCCATTAAGGTTATTATTGCTAGTTTTGTGAATAAAAATGTGGAGGCCAACTGTCCCGAGGAAACTAAGGGTGTCGTTTATGCCCTCCAATGTGTGAATGCCCCCTGTAGGTACATAGGAGAGACAGTACAGCGCCTTACCAAGCGTGTTAATCAGCAGTTATTGGCCGTGCGCAGTAGGGTCACAAATTACCTAACTACGGTGCACGTGGCCGAGTACGGGCATCAGTTAAATTACGATGGCCCGACTGTCATTTGTTATGAGCCTGATAGCACGCTTAGGAAGTGCAAGAAATCATTATTTATATTAATGGATACGTCCTGTTATAACGACACCCTTTCTGTTAAAATTATAGCGGATTACGGGTTCCGAAAAACTTAGCTTAAGTCTTTCTTGGAGTTGTACGAATCGCCATCATCTCTCCCCCTTACCACTTGTTTTGGTTTGGTAAAAATAATTTTTTTTTTCCTTTTGTCTTCAGGTTCACGGAGGCCCGTTCCCGGCAGTGGTTTCACCCACTTTGCATTTTCATTCGCTGATGGGAGATTGTGACGTCAGGCTTGTTTCAGGGTTTTCATATATTCTCCTCTCGTCTTTTCACTTGTAAAGGGCCCGCTGGTTCGGGCCGAAACGTAGTTCAGTTTTTATTCAATTTTTTTTTTTTTTAAATATCATGTGTGTTGGCCTTTAAATTATCTTTTAAGATCATATAATTTTTTCAACTTTTCAGGACTTGACAACCCTGGATTACACTGTCAAGTTCTTTCATAAAAACAAAAACAAAACAAAAAAAAACACTCTGATGATTTCGGACTTTATAAATAAAAAAATCTATATATCTTTTAGATAAGATCCAATATAACTCCTCTGTAGAATGTACAAAAACGTTCACTAGTCATGCTGTCTCTCACATGCACATGATAGTCGTCAGTATTTTCAGTCGACAGTGTATCATCTTGCCACTTTGGAAGTCTTCGAAATCCCCAGCTATTATTAATTTTATATGATTTTTAATGTACTGATATGGCAGTATCTACATAATAAGTTTTTAAATCAGACTAGTTTTTAAATTATTTTTTAAAAACACAAGATTGAAAAAGATGTTCTAAGCTAATTTTTTTAGAAGCCATGACTTCCGTAACAGCCCACATGTAATTTGAATATCTTCTTATTTGTTAAAATAATATTATAATAATGTTAAAATAAAAAAATAAATAAAAAATTGATTTACCACTTTCGTAGTAGCTAGCGCTGTGGTTTCTTATTATGAAACATAATGGCAACCTGCTGCCCTAAAAGAATAGGCTCGTGAAAATTGAGGCAATATTAACGGAAGTAAAACAAATGCCACATTTTTGAAATGCCCTGAAACTTTTGAAAAACAAGATTGAAAAAGATGTTCTAAGCTTATTTTTTAAAAGCCATGACTTCCGCAACAGCCCACACATGATTTGAATGACTAAGCCAAATTTTGTTAAAATAATGAAAATAAAAAATTGATCTACCAGGTTCAACAATAACAATAACGAATGTCCAAAAGCCAATACCCATAATCCTGTCTTGGCAACAATGCCAGCACTACTCATTTGTGATAATTTTTATGTTTAACAAATACCTTCATAAGTCTTTCGTAATTTCACTATAGTCCTCCAAATGAGAGTTGGCCGGCGGATGCTTGAACTGCGCAGCCCTTCCGGTAGCTGATCAATTATGTTTTCCTGTCAAAATGGACGACGCCGTCTGTTCTCACTGAGAAAGTATAGTTAACTTATAGTAAGCTAACGTTTAATTATCGGAGAAGTCCTAATTTAGTAAAATAATTGTTTATTTACAGAGTTTTATTTATATTTTATTTTTATTTATAGTTTTATTTATTTCATTTATAAGGTATTTTTTTTCTCGCGTGTGCTTTTCGCCAGAAGCAAAGCTTGACGACGAAGAGTGCTTCCACAACTATTTTTCTCCGCTGACATGTTGATAATGGAAAATAAAACTTCTCTATTATTTAGCTTTATTTCAATACTAATCGCTAACAATAAATATTTTAATGATTTATAAACGCAGTTACCTTTTGATAAGTAACCAGCAATTAGCGCAATGGCGGATTCCTGTCAGAAGATCAGACGAAAGTGCCTGACCAGACTAATCGATGCTACATGCGCAGATCTCACAAAAACAGGGCGGCCAACTCTCATTTGGAGGACTATAGTTGTTGTCAATTAGACTTCGTATCCAAAAATTATTAAAAGCTTTCTTAATAGTGAAAATTAAACTATGCACCATTTTTTTTATATCTGTATAGTTAAAGCAAATTCGATCCTGATCAACTATTTAACGCTAAAAATGAAGGATTTAATGGTAACCTAATTTCAACTAAATATTACTGCCTACTGCTGCCACTTCCTCCTCCCGAAGGTGAAGCTGATGCTGAAGCAGAAGATGAAGAAGGAGACGACGAAGAAGAATTAGAATGTCTTGAAGAAGATGAAGAGGGAGAATGCATTACTGGGGAATTTTCTATTTCATGTTCGTAAATTTAATGAGTCGCATTATCTGTTCACATGACATTTGAATATGGGATCATGTAATTTGACACAGATTATGCATATCTCTTTCAGTTTAATGACTCATTAGTGCATTCAATGAAACTTAAAATGTATATGTGGCTTGGTTTTAATTAATTGATTAATTAATTTTCCGTTTCATTCCAAGAATTCACGGTAGATTTTCTAAATCTATTTTATTCTCTTCAATAGTATTTTTAAATCTAATTAAAATAGTGCTACCGAACGTTCGTGTTGGCACGATATTCAGCGGGGAAGGGATGCAAAATGCGACTGGAGCAAGGTAATAAAAACCACAGAGACTTTTATTTTGCAAACTTAAAGTTCCAAATACAGTATTCTCAGTTAATGAACGATTTCTCCGACTTAGGGTTAACTTCCTCGTAGTCGTCTGAGGATATCCGAGCTTCTCTGGATCTCTTCGGTAACAGGTACGATTCCCTCGGATAGGGTTTGTCTTCTCCGTAGACCCTCTTAGGTTCAGCGGTCTTCTCAGGATTCCTTCGGTATTAGGTGTGTTTCCCTCACTGTGCTTCTGTTTGCTTCTTCTTACTCTACTCTCCTTCTCCAAGCGGACAACCTCTCTTGGCTGTCTGCCACTAACGAACTGAAATTGCAGTCTCTGCACTGCATTATAAGCCCGATTCCTGCCTCCCTTTCACACTGAAAGAGTCCATTATTGTGAGGGAGAATGGATCGGACGGAACTACTCTTCACTGAGATGGATTGAAGTTAGTTGACTCCACTCTCTAGGGAGGTCGGACGATTCCACCGGTAACATCTCCTCCCTCCTAGAACGTATGCAGTCTCTGCATACTCTCCTAAAATTCATCTTGTCGAAGAACGTACGGCTGTAATTGACTATCTCATCACGTCTTCGTTTCTCAGGACCCTTCACCTGATACGGTTTTCTTCCAACCTATTAGATCGATCCAGGCCCCACAAAACAAGAGAGTTGTTTCTTCGATTGTACACTTATTCTTCTTCCTCTTGCTAAACGAGTAGGTTCTATTTGTCTTCTCCGTAACCTTCTTAGGTTCAGCGGTCATCCCAGGATCCCCCCGGTGCGGGTTCCTGTATGTGGTGAGGGGACCACCCATGGAGGGTTGTCTTTTCCATGAGCTACTCTCCATGGGTCCTAAACGCCGCCCCTGAATCCAAGGTGGAAGGCATGGTGCCGATGGATGTGTGGCACTACGGGGTTATTTTAGTGTCATGAACGATCCCTGTGGAAAAAAAAAATGATTGCCTGGCGACAAATCACAGTATTTAAACTGCTTCGACAGTGCCTTCCAGGCAGATATGGGGATAGCTGCCTGGTGACTGTTTACTTTCCCCAGCTAAATCTTTTGTGTATTGATTCTTCTTTTTTTCCTTATTGGGAAGCAATTCCCACACCGTCGATGTTCGCTCTTCTTCTATTATCACTCAGACCTTTCTAATTATGCATTCCTTAACCCCTGAGACACCTTTGTTTAAACTGTCCCCTTTTCTAATCTCCAAAGCACTTTCTGGTGTAACTTCAAATATCAAGTCAGTCAAGAAACTGCAGTCTGGCGATTTGTTAATCCAGCTGCCTTCTTCAAAAGCTGTGGACCAACTTCTTAATTTGACAACTCTGGCAGATACTCCGGTATCTGTCACAAAGCACAAGACTTTAAACTCTAGTCGCGGCGTGATCCGCGAACCAGATCTGGACGGTCTATGTGATGCTGACCTTCTCGAAGGCTTTGCTTCGCAGGGTGTGACTGCTGTCCGACGGATTAACGTTCGTCGTGACAATAAGGAAATACCCACTCGAACAGTTGTTCTTACTTTTAACACCTCCACACTGCCCACGAGTGTTACAGCTGGCTATCTTCGCTGTCCTGTGCGTCCTTACATCCCGAACCCTTTGCGCTGCTTTAAGTGCCAACGTTATGGTCATGGCTCTGCAGCTTGTCGTGGCAAGTCCATCTGCCCTAAGTGTGGTGAGCCATCCCACGAGTCTACACCGTGCACTTCGCCTCTCAAGTGTGTCAATTGTTCTGGAGACCATCCTTCATACTCTCGATCTTGTCCTCGTTGGAAGGAGGAGAAGGAGATTCAGACTATCAGAGTTAAACATTCTCTTTCTTATCCCGAGGCTCGGAGGATGCTTTCTGCTGCTTCGGCCCAGAAGACTTTCTCTTTTGCGGTAAAGTCCAAACAGACTGCTTCAATCTCCTGTCAAACAGACATCACTTGTCCTCCTCGCGAGTCCTTTTCAGCCATATTTCAAAACATTGCTACTCCTACCACAACAGTTCCGTCACAATCAACTCAGTCTACGTCACAATCCACCATGTTATCTTTGCCAGTTTCTTCAAGTACTTCTAATATCCCTGCCGGTCTCAACTTCACTCAGAAACGACCATCTGTATCTCCACACCGACCTTTTCATCGCACTAGTTCACGTTCACGTTCACCTTCTCGTGGCCGTCGGAGACTTTTCTCTCCTAGACGGTTTTATGAAGACGATCTGGAGGACTCCTCCAAACACCCAAACTTTAGGGCACCACCAGCACCTCCAACTTGAGTTTAAGCTTTTATCCTTTTTTATCTTTTAATGGCCTTACTGTATTGGAATTGTCGAGGACTTCGCTCCAACCTGAACGATGTTAAAGCCCTCCTTTCTACAAATCATCCAGTCTGTATGTGTCTCCAGGAAACTTTTCTTACAGGAAACGACACAGTTTCTCTTCCAGGATATTCCATGCTGAGTAAACAGCGGAACGATAGAAGCGGCGGAGGCGTTTGTCTCTTTATTCGACATGATACTCCATCCTCTCATGTCCTACTTACGACTTCTTTGGAAGCTGTTGCTGCTCGCCTTTCCACCAGCCGCCTTTTCACTATCTGTAGCTTATATCTGTCCTCCACAGCCCCTGTTTCGCTTACAGACATTGCTCAGCTTCTTGATCAATTACCGCCTCCGTTTCTCTTAGTTGGAGATTTCAACGCTCATTCTCCTATCTGGGGTTCTTCATCCACCAATCCTAGAGGTGCTGTTATTGAAGATCTTTTAGTTCGGCGTAATCTTTGTATCTTTAACACAGGCGCCACAGGCATTTCTCATGGGATGTTATCAACGACCCTGGTGGCAGTGACCATTTCCCAATCATTCTCAAAGAGCTCCCTCGTTCAGCTGTTTCATCACCCTGTCGTCATCGCTGGAAATTTGACTCTGCTGATTGGATAACTTTTACTAGCCGCTGTAATCTGGAGGCCATTGATCTTTCAGCTACCATTGATCAACTTATTGACGAGGTCACTCATATCATTATTTGTGCTGTCAAAGCAACAATTCCACAAACATCTGGACGATTCCCTCTGCATCCCAAACCTTGGTGGACTAGTGACTGTACGTCTGCACAGAAGATTAAGCATAAAGCTTGGAGCATTTTCCGCCGTTATCCGACTTCGGCCAATCTTTTGGCTTTTAAGCAAGCACGTGCTTCTGCTCGTCGTGTCCGTCGCATTGGTCAGAGGGAGTCGTGGCAACGTTTTGTTTCATCACTAACTTGTACTTTGTCTTCAAAGACCCTTTGGGATAACATTCGTAAGATGCACGGAAAGTACAGATCTCAATCTATGCACATACTGAAAGAAGATGGAAAAGAAATAGCTACTATCTCCGCACAAGCTGAAGCCCTTGGACGTGCTTTTGCACGGAATTCCAGCCCTGCACTTTTATCTCCTACTTTTCAAACGATTAAAGACAGTGCTGAAGCTATTCCTTTAAAGTTTTCTTCTTCCAACAGAGAACCATACAATCTCCCTTTTAGTTTACAGGAATTATTGTTTGCACTAGACACCAGCAAAAATACTGCCTGCGGCCCTGACGGAATTCATTATGCGATGTTGCGACACTTATCCGTTTCGTCGTTGAATGTTCTTCTGTCCATCTTTAATAAAATCTGGTTGGAACATTTATTTCCTGATAGTTGGCGACGAGCTATAGTCATTCCTTTTGCCAAACCTGGTAAAGACGCCAGTGATCCAAATAATTATCGTCCCATTGCCCTCACTAGCTGCTTATGTAAGACGCTTGAACGAATGGTAAATCGCCGCCTTCAATGGTATCTTGAAGCCAATAAACTTCTCGCTACCACACAGTGTGGTTTCCGGCAGCATCGCTCTACGGTTGACCATCTTGTACGTTCGGAAGATGCTATTCGCACTGCATTTGTTAATAGAGAACACCTCGTCTCCATTTTCTTTGACTTGGAGAAGGCATACGATCGCACCTGGAAATTTGGCATTTTACAAGATCTTCATCATTACGGCCTTCGTGGTCACATGCCTATTTTCATTCGCAATTTTCTTGCGAATCTTACCTTTCAAGTACGTCTAGGATCTACGCTCTCTATATGTTATCCTCAAGAACTCGGAGTACCTCAGGGCTGTGTCTTGAG
>JAFIDM010120777.1:0-12688 GCA_023159025.1 Thereuonema tuberculata | reverse complement strand
ATAATAAATTAAAGAGAGAGGAGAAACAAACATACTCTTTTCACCAGAAGAAGCCTTATCTCTTCTCATTGAAGCAAAGTTATCCAAAAAAACCTTATAATTTAATACGATTGTCTTCAAAAGAGAAACAAGACATTTATCCTAGTTATAATAAATTAGTGTAGTATTATATCACAACAGTTTATGTGTAAAGTCAGTGTAATGCCTCGATTAATTAAAATGACGCTCAACGATGTAACAGCATAGAAAACTTTATATAACAATCTTCATTTAATAGTACAAAACATTAACGCTGTATATGTCTAAACATAACCAACTAGGAAAATATCATTCCAGAAGTTTGAACAAAACATATAGTGAAATAACAGTTGTAATTTCAGTAATCTAAATAAAAAACCTTATCTTACAAATAAATACGAAAGATAAAATTGCATTAGCACTTCATACTATTACGAATAATGGTCGACTAACTGTGATTTCAATCTATTGGAACCGTTAATTTATATAAGCCCTAAATTACTTAACCCCATGCAAACAAATTGTGCAAATATCTTAAAACTAATTACACAGAATAGTTAATCTGTATTCATTTAATATACCAAACTAGACAATTGTTCACATGTGCTAAAAACAAATCCAGTTATATATTGATATACAAGACCTTTAAATCAATTACTTTAAACAACGAGAATAAAATTAATTATAGCCTCTTCACTCCGAATCTGTTGTCACACTTCGACACTTTTACTTATATGTCCAAAAGTACATGTATAAGTCCAAAATTACCACTTTTTTCCTAACTGACGATCCGAAAGCCTGGACACATATTCAAATATAAAAATCTGTCCTACCTTGATGTAGTAGAACTCGTAGAAATTCACCACCAAAGATCGAAGTTCAAATTTCGAATCATCGCGTTCGATTCACTGGCACGACGACTGTTGGCTTTCAAACACTCATTTGGAATTCTGCACTGACGCGGAATTTGCTGGCATCCGCGAAGGTTCCTGGCATCCCTACACCGAATGATCAGCACTCTGACTGAAATCTCGGTTAAAAAAATCCTATGCCAAACGTCCTAAGTTTAAACCCAAACTTTAGACCACCAATGTCCTTTGCAACATCATCTCCGTCAACTGACAGTCTAACTATGAGGTCTACAAATCAAACTAATAAATTTCTTAGACATATACAAATATAATAATAATTATACAAGTATATAAGATACCAATCACAAACATTATGAGAAGTATCTTCAATCTAACATCTCTCAGAATGCAGCAAACACATCAGGTCAGTTATTTACAAGTCTACCGTGGTATCTGGGCAACATGACAATTGTCACATCAGAGACACTTATTAGTCAAGGATCGCAACATACAAAACGTCATTACACTTTACTAAATTTACTTATCTTCATTTGATCCAAAAAAAATCTTTATAAAAGAAAGGAAATCGTGGAAAAACCAAAACAACTGATTTGTTTGCAGAAATTCACTGCAATTAGTACAGCAAAACAACTGACTTATCCCAAAAACAATCAATGCTTGGAAGTGAGCTCTGAAGTCCCATTACACGATTTGCTGGACCACACGGTTAGCATGATTATCGAAATACTTCCAGAAAGTCTTCTTGGATTTTATATGGAAAAGGGGATTGGATGGATCATCTGGACAATCTATATATAAGCAAAGTTGGGTACATGAGGAATTCAGAGATGAAAGCGTGTTCATTACATCACTTGTTCCCTTAAAATTAACAGGAGAAATAGCTGAAGTTTGGAAAAATCCACGCCCAAGCTCTACACGTTTTTATCGACCCATAACGCTTCAGTTCATTAAGGAAACCAAAGAAGCCATCACATCAGAAGAACAACATATCCAAAAACAAATTGATGATTTGCAGTCATTGAAGATTGAATCAACAGAAATAAGCTTTTCTTTGCAACTTACGATGATTAACAGCAAAGCTTTGTGTGCCCTGACAGGCACTAGTACAGTACAGTGTCCTATCTGTAAGCAAACAGGGAGATGAACATCATCATGGACTCAGTCTAAGCCTGCAGACGAAGCTGCCTTGAAGTTTGGCATTTCGCCCCTTCATGCGTACATTCGATTTTTAGAATTCGTTCTGGCTATTTCTTATCGACTGGGTAAATATACAATTTGTTTTTGATAAAAAATATTTTACAGTGGGTGAAATAGATAATTTACTTGTTTGTTTATTATTACAGGTACAAAAACAAAAACCGCGGAGACCAAAAAGATCCTGAAGTGAAGCAGCAGAAAGAGATAGTGCTTTAAAATTTAAAACAAAATATGCATAATAATCCAGATCGCCCAAAGCAAGGTAACGGTTCTACTACTGACGGGAATACAGCTAGACGATTTTTTTGCTGATCCTAGTACAGCATCCAACTCTTCAGGAAAAGATGAGGAGTTGATTAAAAGGTTTTCAGTACTATTATTCGTGTTATCTAGTGGAAGTGATGTTAATATTGAACAATTTGAAACATATTGCATCAGGAATTTAACTCATTACAAGAAACTGTACAGCTGGTACGAATTAACACCTACTGTTCACAAAGTATTACAACACAGATCCTTAATTATAAGAAATGCAATTTTATCACTTGGACAATTGTCTGAGGAGGCCCAGGGAGCCAGGAACAAAGTAGAAAATCAAGCAGAAGTCTCAATATCCGTAATTTGTTTTCCAGACTTTTACTGTCTTCAGACCCAGTAGTATCTTCAGCTCGCCCACTACCAAACAAAAGTGTGCGAAAACTTGCAGATGGAATAAAAAAAGACTTACAACATTTATCATTTCCTGAAAAAAACAGTGAAGACGATGAAGATGATGACGATGACAGTAAAAGTATTTGTGAAGAAACATCCGCTGAATCCGATTTTTTTAAGAAAACATTAATCTATTTAATAAATTTTCATTTTTTATGAATAGATTCTCTATTTTATTAACATTTTATTAATTTGTAATTTAACATTTTGCTTACAGAATGACAGACAGAATAACGTTTTTATAATATACGTTTTTATAATATATAATAATAATAACCGAGTACCGTTGCTTCGCTCCGGAACCCTTGTATATATAGCATTCAAAAAACAAACTTTATTTATTTAGCAAATAAATGTTGCGATCGTCGGAGAATATATAATTTCCCAGCCCGTTGTAGTTTCTCCGAATAACTCGGATGTATTGCGGGTCGGCGTCACACACCGAAAATTCACATTTTTGCATGTATCTTGCAAACGCTGAAGCGTTTGTGAGTAAGTGATACATCGTTCGATAGAACTTTCAAATACCAACATTTTCTCAATGTAACGTTCTCCTCCATCTTTCATACTTTTCATGTAAATTGAGAAAAATTCAAAATTTGACCCAGTAAAAGGCGCCATCTTGGAAACCAAAAACTTTTTTCGAAAGATTTTTGTAGCATTTTGTTCATCTTAAAAAGATCTACATTTTATCCATTTACATGACCAATCTATCTCTTATAGTTTGGTTACAAAATTGAAAAACGTAAAGTCTTATGACAGACAGAATAATGCTTTTATAATAAAAGATTACGTACAATTTCTATTAATTTTTTTTTGTTCTTCAGAGAAAATATAAAAACCCGGATGACTCCTACGGACAAATAATTAATCATCCTCGTATATAAGTTATCTGCAGTGATGCGTCGAATGGTCAGTATGTGGCAGCTGTTTTTAGTTATGTGGTGCTTCCAATGCAGGTTCCTAGAGAAAACATAATAAGATAATATATGCAAATAAAAAATCAAAGTAAAAAATCATAATCTTACGAAATTATTTCATTTGAATTTTATTTCTTATCAATAAAAAAAGCAATATTGATTGGAATTTCTAACTTTTGAAACATTTTTTTTATATTTCTAAATAATAATTATCTTTAATGCAAGTGATCAATAACTGTGATAAAATTACTTTTAATACGACTGTGGTGGCATTCGATGCAGTTAGAAACATATATGAAGGCCATGCCACCATTTTCCTACGCTGTACTGAGGATGGAGATCTTCTTGTAAAATGTTTATTATCAAGTGTTTATACAGTGAAACCTCCACTAACGGACACTCCCGAAAAGCGGACATCCCCCAATAGCGGACAATTTTGCAATCCCCAGTCCCTTAATATAGACGTTTCCATGTATTGACCTCCGATTAGCGGACATTCCCAATAACGGACAACATTCTACAGAAAATGAACGATCTTGGGTTATTTTTCAAAAGCAATAGAATCAGGCTACAGTAATACGTAGCGTCCAGAGGAAATTTTGAAATTATGGATCACGAACTCCAACGAAAACTCCAAACACATCAAAGTTCGGAAACGGAGACAATTGCGATCGACTCTGTTGTCTTCGATTGGTTTTGCGCTGCACGAGCAAAAACATTCCCATTAGTGGGTCATTATTTCAAGAAGAGGCGTTGGAAGCAAAGTGGACTCTGAAGGCCTTGCAAAGTTAAACGATTTAAATATCCATAGTGAGAAACATGTTTTCATTGCAAAAAAGAAATCTCAAACTCTGTTAACTGATCACTTTAGTTAATAAAATTAATTTTCTATAGACTAGAAAATACTGTAATTATTTTTGTCATTATTTTAAGTAAGACGTACTTAAATGGATTAGCATTCATTTAAAAAGGAAAAATAGTAAACAGTTTGCAATTGTTCATATTTTTTCATAGGGCAATGTTAATTGTAGAAATTTAAGATTGTACGTAATTTTCATTAAATGACATGCTATAAGCTAAAAATTGATAAAAAGATAGTCCTCCCCAATAGCGGACACCTCCCAATAACGGACGAAACTTCCGGTCCCGTGACTGTCCGCTATTCGGAGGTTTCACTGTATATCAATTCACAGTTTTGTAATAAAGACAAAACCAAGCGATCGCAATTCACAAACTATTAAACGATTGGCTTGTGAAAAAGCTTGCGTTGACACTACTACTTATTGGCACGCAAATCTCATTTATTCAAGCAGTTGTAATTCAAGAATGAAGTGCATTTTCAGTGATTTCAGCATTTAGTTAATTAAGCATTGTTAAAATTCTATTGATATTTTGCAGCATTTGGGCGACTTTCAGTAAATGGCGAATGGCCATCTTGAATCAGAAATGGCTACATCATCATAGTGGATTCTGTATAGATAGACACAAATTTTATCCAATTAAATCACCAATATTTTCCAGAACCGGTCAATGAGCACCTAAAACTAGAAATGGCCTTGACTGGAAGTCAGATTTTTTTCCCCAATCCTTCCGGCGTTGCTAAGTCAAATGAAGAATGACTCATGTTGCTCCGACTCCCGGTTTATGGCTGTGGAGGGCATTGTATTCATATATACACATAGGATTCCTAATGGCTATTCCTTATGGGATTATTAAAAAAAAATAGGTTATCAGAACAGAAAGATGGAATCAAATCAGCATTCATACTTTTGTACAAAGACTCTGGAACAGTTGTCTTCATCTCCAGAGTTATCCACTGTTCTACAGCTCATAGGATAAGACACAATTTAGGGCTCAGATGCTGTAACATCAATAAGAAATTTTGAATAACATGTTCCTGAAAGCAGGCTTTATTTAAAACTTCGTGGGTTTTTCTTTTAGGTTTTTTATTTTCTTTTTTAAAGTCGTGAAACTAATACAAATTAAAAATAATTAGAATAGCTGCTAAAGTTAAACCCTCAATATTTTCTAACTTCTGAAAAAATATTTAAATCCACATTACTTAGTTAAAGTGCCTAATCTAATTATTAACTTTAACCATATCAAAGCACTTCCACATTTGTGGAATAATGTGGATTAACTGAAATGATTAATTTACATTCATTGTGAAGATATCGATAGAAATGTTCCTCTTTTGATGCTTTCTTGGGAAGTTTTATCACCTCCCTCACTCATTTCACCAGAAGAAAAAATTAAAATTAATTAGTTGTGTTTTGTGAATGTGAGTGACAGGAATGGACAGAGGAAAGGAGGAAGAAAAAACGCTAGAAGTAGTTTCATCACGAAATCCAAAGCAGAACCAAACCAATGTACTCACAGGTCAAGGACCGATGTCGTAGCGAACCACGCAACTAATTAAATAAGTTATGTGGTTTATCGTCCATTCATCTGAAATGCCAAAAAAACTGGGAAATGCGAAAAAGCTTTATTTTGTATTCTTTAGAGCAGTTACGTCGTCCAATTTAAAATATAGCCTACAAATTTTAAAAAAAAGAATGGTTGCATTGAATGAAATCAAAGAACGCACATAATCAAACAAAACAGAACAAAAATTCCCTGAGGTATTTTTGGTATTTGTATTGGGAATCGGAGACAGTACTGTTTCGAAGTTTGTTAACCCCTCATCAGTCCGATCCGCCTAGTATAATTAGCTCAGTGATACGGACAATATACAAAACGGACAAACATATAAATAAATGACCCCTGAATAAAAAAAAAATCAAAACCAAATTAAGAATAAACGAGGTGAAAAGTTAATCCCAGCTAGCATTCAGCTTAGCATGGAAAGGATTAATTTATTAAAAGGTTAGTACTACAATTCATTTCACTGAGCTAGGTGTACTGGGCAGATCGGACTGATGAGAGGTCAAAAAACAGTACTGTCACCGATTCCCAGTATAAATACCAAAAATAGATCAGTGAATTTTTGTTTTGTTTTGTTTAGTTATGTGCGTTGTTTGTATTTCTTTCAATGTAAAAATTGTTTAACGCACATTAAATTTCATTTGTAAAAAAGAATGGTGTTTGACAGAACAGAAATGTTCGGGAGATTTCAGAAACAGATTACAGATTACCTCTCCACATAAATGTACTTGAATGCATCGAAGTGTTTGGAAAAGGCTTGGCAATTATTTTTTGAAATAAACAATCCAGTTATCTCTATCGTAGGTGAATAAACTATCTTTTCCCCAATATTGCTGACTACTTCTTGTTACTTTTGTGTTGGATTTTCACAAGAGACTGAATAGTACTCGTCGTGAAAAGCACGGAAAACAAACATCTAGCACAGTGCACGAACCCCAGTTTTTGCAGCTGTAAGGGTTTTAAAAATACGATCTATCGGAAGCAATCCACATTCACGTTTGTATAACTTTCTCTGTCATCGCACAGTTTCGCAGCGTAACTTCGCGTATTGAATCATGTAGCGAAAGACTGGGGACAATAGCTCCCCAATCCATGTATGATGGATTGAATTTTTAAAGACTGTTTCATGGGATTTCAGATATTATTACATATAAACTTCTATAGGTATCGGATTCGTTTGATCTTCCCATGATTGATTTATACAGAACAAAACAATCAAAACAAAAAAATTGAAGAAATTGAAAATTCCTACTACTGATGTAATAATACTCTCAATTAAGAACTATTTACTTGTATCGCTAAAGAACTTTTATCTACAGTTCTATTGATATATTAGTTTCTATAAATAGTCAATTGTGATTGTCTGAATTTTTGTTTGAAAACCATATTTTTATTGCTAATGACAGTTATGTAAAACAACACAGAGGTATATTTATGGTTCTCCCATCGTCTGCGATATATGCAGAAATCTGTATGCAACATATCGAAATATACATCATTGGATAGTCCAATATTGTTTTATCAACGATTCGTTGATGATACTTTCATTGTAACTACAAAATATTCTCATAATGATATAATAATGCAATTCAACTCTATATTTTCAGCAATAAAACGTAGTCTAAAACGTTATTATTATATTTGTTTGAATTCTTCAATTTTTACGGTTTTTTAGTTTTTGTTTACACATTCATTACCTTATCTTTAGGTAATTTTACCAAAACATCCTCCATTTTTAAACCATTACTTCTATTTAGATTTATATTCCTCGTGTTTCTTATTATTAAACTTTCTAATAATTTCCTAGTTTTGCTATCTTTTTATAAGTAATGGTGATTTTCAGTTATGTAATTGTTGGTAGGTTTTTTAATGATGCAATTGGATTATTGCTAACAATGTCCAATTAATTGAAGAATTCGAAAACTTATAATTTAACCTTTATTTTTAGTTACGTGATTGTTTGTAAGTTTAATGATGTAATTGGATTATTGCTAATTATGTCTAAGATATGTAATGATATCATCTGATAATCTTTTGTTATGTCAAACAAACTTGAAAAAAAAAGCAAGTAGTACTCTTCCGAAAATTCGGATTAAATATATTTTTAATATATTTTGAAATGTGAAAGAAGTATTTACAGTTATCTGAATATGCAAATGAGGTGCAGAATCCATTTATCGGGATTGAGCAGGATATGATCCATGGACCGGGGGTTAAAATTCGCATGTCAAACTTTAAAAATGTGTTGCACATTAACTGTTCAGTAGGGTGTATGGTCACCTGAGACTGCTACAAAACACTGACATCGATGAGGCACGGAGAGATTCAAATTCTCCAGCAGTTCTCGTGGGATTCGTGGCCACTAGTGCAACTTCCAACTGAGATAGTGTTATGGGAGGTGATTAGCGACTGGCCACACGTCTTCCTAATGCATCCCAAGCATGTTCGGTAGGCTTCAGACCTGAAGAACGTGAAGGCCAATCCATGTGCTCGATTCTAGCCTCTTGCAGCATGTTGTAGACGAGATGCGCACGATGGGAGCGTGCATTATCGTCCATAAAAAGAAAGTTGGCCCCAACTGCTCCAGCGTAGGGTAGCACCATAGGCTGCAGAATTTCATCCTGAAATCCTACAGAATTCACCATTCAATTCCTACAACTGGATGTCGGTACGACCACTAATGCTGATGCCTGTCCACACAATGATTCCACCTCCACCAAAGGAATTCAATTTATACCAAAATTCTAAATCGAAGATAAAAACAAGAAAGCAAAGTATTCCTTCTGGAATGCAAGAATGGTTTCCGGAAGAACGTCTTAAAATATTAAAAATTTAGAAAAATATAGAAAAACTAGAAATTAGTTGAATTATAAAAACTTTAGAAATAAGGTATTGCTAGTAACCCCATATGAGGAATTCATTAACTTGCAAGCTCCACCAAAATGGAAACCGGACAGACAACAATGTTGATGACACAACGCAACGAATAACAGTTAAAGGCAACGGGAAAAAAGAGAATATATTAACATGCGCAATCTGGAATGTTCGAGGCATTTTTGGAAAAGAAGAAGAACTTATTCCAAGATGATAGCATCAAATGGTTGTATGCAAGAAGAATAGAACAACAAATAGATAACATTTCAGAAGATAAGGATATTGAGAAGGAATGGGAGAACTTGGAAATTATTTTAAAGTCAGCAGCTAATGAGGCCCGAGGAACATTTAATACAAAAACAGCAAAAAGAAGAAACTGAAAAGTATGGGATAATGGAATTAGATAATGAATCACACAAAAAAGCACAGCCTATAAAAATATTTGAACATTAAGAAAGTTGAAGATGAAATAGAATATAAAAGATACAGAGCAGTAGCAAAAAGAGAAATTAGAAAGAGACAGAAAATCCTAGATAAAATTCATATCACATTTAGAATCAGATTTATACAAAACAAAACCAAATATATTTAAAATATTGAAATATAAGAACAAAGATATTAAAGAATCTGTGAATCTTAATTGCGGACTAACTAAAGAACAATTTTTAAATTATTATGAAAAACTTTGGCATGATCGTAATTATTCTGAAAAAATGGTGGAGACTAACCACCAAAATAAGATGTAATTATCAATGGAAGAATTAATTGAATGTTTGAAGAAGATCAAAAATGGAAAAGCAACTGGACAAGATGGCATAAATTCAGAATTGTATAAGTATTTATTAATTGTATTTAATAAATTTATTAAATTTATGCCAAAATTCGAAATCGAAGTTAAAAACAAGAAAGCGAAGTATTCCTTCTGGAATGCAAGAATGAATTCCAGAAGGGCAGATCTTGTATAGATGAAGCTGTAGAAATAATAGTGGAAAAATTATTATTTGATAAGTATTTATTGATTTGAGCTTTTAATGTGATTATAAAAATAATTAATGAAAACTAAAAGAAGAGAAATATATGTTGAAGAAAAAGGACGAATCGATTAACTGTAAACCGTTTTTTAATGAAGTACTAAATTACGACGGTAGAGGGAATATAAAATGATGACGTCGCGATTTGTTTTTTGGGGATTTGTTGAACGAAACAAAAGAAGGTTATGGCGTTCGGAATCCCAAGGAGTGATGGCGGCTCAAGACTGTTACGAGGAAGGGCGAAATAAGTAAAGACTCTGACAATAATGGATGAGAATAAGAGCTTCAAATGGAAGGTTCATAAGGAAATATTAAAGAGAAAAAAACTGTAAGTTACATCTTTCATATTTGATTTTGGAGCGGGATTCAACACATGAAGAAAGATTCCAGTATTAAGATAGGACAATATGATTCGAATGAAGAATAAAGTTTTAAAGGGCATCAACTTTGAGTAAAATAATTCAGTTGATATTAAAATAGATACAGTAAAAGAACATTAATCAAAGACAGAAATTTGAAGCTACATTAAATGAAATATGAATTATTTATATGTTCAAGAAATTCGTCCCGTAGGGTTAACAAGTGACAAGATGCCAAATTGAGTTTACTTATATATATTAAGTGTGAATTGCTGAATTGAATATTCAAGGTCTATTTATTAGTGAACATTAATGACAATTTTATAAATAATTAACTGTAGCAAGATATAAGAAGCAATATTGATTTTTGTCAACTCAAGTTAAAGAATTTCCGAATGAAAGAAATAGGAGATAAGACTTTAAAGAACAGATAACTTTGTGTTTTGATTTTAAGAAGATCAGTGATAATTGTGCTACTTAAAGTGTGGTATAATGAATATACTTAAACACATTTTGATAATTATAGTATAAGGTGAGAAGCCATTATGGAATGTAAATGTGTAACAGACCTGAGACTATGAATAGTTAAGAAAGTGAACTTTTCGTTTTAAATTGAAAAGAACTATTTTATTTAAAGAATCTTAATTCTTATACTCTGTTAACCACTCACTTAGTAAAGATATTTCTCTGCTATGTTAATAAACATTTAATACTGTATTCCAAAGTTTAAATAGTTTTATTATTTAACCACCATTCAGTATTTAAATTATGTAAAATTACAAAAAACAATTTTTTTTATATAAAGAAGCCTTTTCCATAAAACTATTGCTTGAAAATAGACGAGAATTCAATCTAGAAACACATTTCGATTTTTTCGACTTTACTAAAGTCTTGACTGCATAATTAGATCTAAACTCATGGAAATCTTGCAAGAAAGAAATATATCAAACATACTTCTTCTAAACATTTGTACTATTTATAGAAATAACACAATGAACATCAAACTTAATAAAGCTAGTTCTAATTATACCGTATTTACTCGCATAATTTCCCCTTTTTTTCATCAATATTTTGATAAAAAAAGGGGGTGGGGAAATTACGCGATGTTTTTCAATTTGAGGAAAAAAATATGGTGAAAGTGTAAGGAAAACCATGTTAAATATTGATTTTTAAAGCAAGAAATGTAATTAACAACAATTTTATTAACACGCAACATTTAAAATATAAGAAATCACATCTCAACATTTGTTTTTTCTTCAAAGTACAGTTAAGCAATAGGCATACACGTATGTGACTGTGACGTAATTTCGTAACTCACGCAGCGCAGCCCGCCATCTTTATAGCTGAAGTAGAGGTTGGGAAATTATGCGATAAAAATAAAAATTGAATTTTGTAATCCACAAAAACTGGGGTGGGGAAAATACGCGATGGGGGAAATTATGCGCGTAAATACGGTATATATAGTGGAACCATAAACTAAGGAGTATGTAAAGGTTGCCCTTTATCACCAAACTCTTTTCAATATATATATATATATATATGTATATAAGGTAGGTGACCCAAAGGTGATACAAGGTGGTCATCTGCTTATATAATGTGATAATACACAAAATAGTCGGTATATGGCACCTGCTATTTGACAGCTATCGCACTTTAGCGCTGGCTAATGAAAACTAAGCCTTTTCGACGAGACGTCGGCCATTATTCAGAAGACATTTGTTTTTGAGCATTGTTGTTCTTACTTTCCGGTAAGTAATAAACTAAATTTAATCGTGTAAAGTTTTGTTAAATGCAAGTTGTTGTATATTTTATTAAAGTTCGGTCACTACTCATTCAGGACGTAATGTCACAGTTTAAGAATTTCATGGTAATGACATTGTTTATTTGTGAATTGCATTGACTCAGATTGAAAGACTTACACAAGGCGACAGAATCAAAAATTTTAAGTATACTTTTTGAAAGACATTTTCCCGCTATATTTTGTACGCATATTTAGTATTAGGACTTTAGGCATGTAAAACTAGCAGCTTATAAAATACTGAATTTAGTCATAAAGTGTTAAGTGTGCTTTCAACCCCTGGAAAATATAATTTTTAACAAAATAAATAAGTGGGCCACCTTAGGTTCACCTGCTCCGAAGGTGACCCGCAAGTAATTTTTTAATAAAATAACTGTAATACAAAATAAATATGTTTTTAAGAAAAACAATATATATATGTCTTGCTTAGAGAAGGTTAAGGGTGATGACCCCTAGATTTTTTTTTATGTTCCCACAACCATTA
>JAFIDM010120775.1:0-12689 GCA_023159025.1 Thereuonema tuberculata | reverse complement strand
ATATTTCTCTTCTTTCAACAGGAAGCTTCTTCAGGTTTTTTTTTTTTGAGGACAGGAACTGGATTTGAAAGGAATTGATGTACCTATTACGGTTTCAAAATATCTGTATGCACTCCTTTGTGTTCTCTGCACAGACAGATGCATCTCAAAGTCCATAGGCTCATTTTCTGTAGCATTTGTGGCATCACAATTTTGAAGGCACAGCAATCTATAACCCAGCATTGGAAACGTTTGTGGACTTCCTGTTAATGATTCCCAGAGAATTGTCTAAGGTGGTGAGATCTGGGATGCATGGTGGCCATGGCAAAGGTGAAGGAAAATTCTCGAATCTCTGGCCAATCCACCTGTTTGCGAAAAGGTCATCAAGGTGCAATTGCACTGTCATGGCGAAATGAGCTGGTGCTCCGTCTTGTTGAAACTATGCCTTTCAACTGGCGTTCAGGCAGCAGCCATTTGTTAATCCTACACAGATAAGTAGTCTGATTCACTGGACCAATGAAGAAACAGATGTTCTCCTGTTACCACCGCCCAAATCATAACGTGCGGTAGATTTGTTCGAGTTCTTGAAAGAAATGTGGATTTTTCCTTTGACCAAAAAAATAAACGCTCCGATCTTTCGAACTTCGATAGATAGCACATTCATCATTAAACAGATCTTCATTGATCTTCTCTTGTTGGGAAATATTGAAGAAGCAGGTTGCATACTTCTTCGCACCATGTTAAATCCACATCTGATAACTCATTCACTGACAATGGGCATAAAGTTTCACTTTCAAATTCTTTTGCATATGGTCTCTCATGGTTGACCGGGGAATATCCAATTCGGCAGTCGATTCCAATGCGAATTGACTTCACGGGAGATCGCGTTGTGGATTCTTCCACAGCAGCACGTTTCCAAATGTGCTGACTGTCTTGCCGTCCGATGTGAATCCTTCACGGATCCTGATGTAAATTCTTCCGTTCCCATGCCAGTAATATTCTCTTGGATGATGGCACCTTCCGAAATCGCAGCTGAAAATTGGGGTAATAATTTTGTGAGTGTTTCTCCTGTATGCGGTCATTCGTGAATCGAAACTGCAATCACTAAACGCTCTTCAATCGAGAATCTTCTTAAATCAGCCATACTTTCCGTTACTCCTTGCTTCTTTCATTATTGCCTTTATTCGACTGCTCGCGTATTGTCAATGTGCAATTGTCTCAATTTTGCTTCCATTAGTCGCTGATTGACTTGTTTCCAGAAAAGTTATATAGGCTGTACGATTTTCTCAATAGCATACATTTATATCGAGAGGCAAACTGACTTTTCACCCATTCTGTAGGTAAAAAATTACCTTCTCCCTGATGAGGATTCTGAAGTAAAATTGCACCATTCAAGCTTTTAATATTGTTACTTTGAGTGAGGAATCTAATAGGACCCATTCTCTTTTGATTTCTCAGGGATTTTAACAGTGCTTGGCTTATGGTCATTCTTTTTAAACAAAAAAAAAAGTTAAAATTCTAAGATTTGCAGAATGCAAAATAACTTAAAATGTAGTTTTATAAAACTAAATAAAAGGTTGTATAGAAAAAAAAAATTGTACGTTCTATGTTGATAAAAATGAAAAATATAAAAACATTGACAGGTGACACGCAATGCCGTCAGACTAACTGCAAATCTTCTAATATTCAGGTGTGTTAAATTAACTTTTATTAAGAAATTAAAGATAACAATTTTCTTTATTGACGTCTCTAATTTTTATATTGAGGTACTTTATTAAATGATCACAATTTCAACTCTTATTTGGTTTATTAAGTAAATTAATAAACCAATTTTTATACTTATATTTCATTATAAACTCAATTTTAAACAGCTTCTTATAAAAAAAAAAAGTTTAGTGTTTTCAAAACTTTGATAATTTTACGATCCACGGAAAGCACTGTGTTTTTATATCTGATTTTATATTCTCTGCATCCCATTATTTTTTTTTCTTTTAATCATTGTTGGTAATATTTAAGGTTAGTTTCAATTAAAAAAAAAATCACTCAAATGACACCAAAGCTTATCTAACATTGTATTTACTAATTTCAACAATTTTAACACTGTACAGTAAATCAAACAAAAGAATCTTAAATACAAAATATACAAAATGAATTAAATGAACTTAGCTATATACACAATCATGTACATCTTTATACAATATTAATTTAATGAAGGAAATAAAAATCAGGAATGTAGGAAAAAAAACAACAATAACACAACAACTGTATTTTCTAGAAATGTTTATGAGAAGTTGAGCTTATTTACTGGAGGGGAAAGTGTCCAAAGAAAAGAAATCAACAATTATTCAATAACTCTGTCCAATATATACATCATTACATATATATTAGATACACACATACACATATATATATATAGATATAGAATTTTTGTTTGAAAATAAATAAAAGCTTTGAAATCTCCAACCTAAGCTGTGATCAAAATAATAATAATAATAATAATACTATTTCATTTACTTCTGGAATAATTCTATCCATTCATTCAATCAACACATTTGTTGTTTTTATGTATTTAAGTTTAATCAAAAATTTAAAACCAAGTAATTTTTTTTTTAATTAAGGACAACTTCTTTAACAAATGATAAATGAACAGGATGAAGGCATCGGACTTCCCATTCGGCATTGGGATTCATTTGATAAACACTTATCATGTTGGCTGCTCCATCCAGACATCGTTCACCTACAACAATCAAAACAGTCAGAATTAGTAACATTTCTTTTTTTTTTCTTATTGAATATAAATTTGCTTCTATCTTAACTTCCAGTTAACAAATTCAAAACAGTCAATAATTTCATTTTTTTTTTTACTTCAATGAAAGCAAAAAATATTAAACTCAATTAAGAAACTGGTTCTAGAACTCCTTTCTTCTTCCCACAATTTACATCCATTTGTATTCTTTGTATTTGGCTAAATTAAAGAGGGTAAAATGTATAAACTGAAAAAAAACCCTAAAGAATCATTTTCCATTCAAATTAAGTATCTACAGACAAGCAACTGCACTTTTTTTCCCACCAAAAAATATAAACTTCACCTAATTTTATTTAACCTCATACTTTTTACTTAATATTTTCTATTTTTAGATGAACTAGTGTTTTCATTGTAAGTAAGAAACTTTTAACCAGAACTGCCCAGTGAGTCATCATCATGTAATTCTTTTGTGCTAATTGTAACATAGCTGTTCTAGCTAAGAATGTTCTAGGGTGAAAATAAGCTAGAGTAACTAATTTAAAATTTACTGGCCTATAATTCTGAACACAGGCCAGTCACAATAACTTGAAAGTATTTAATCAACATTTTCATATATTCAAAAAAATAAAAATGACTTACTGCAGTTTCTCTAAATTTATCCTTCATTCAATTAATGCTAAGTCAATTAAAAGTAACAGATCATAAATGATAAATATTAAATGATCATTTAATATTTGAAACAATACTGACAGAAAATGTAACTTAAAATTGAAAACAATTTAATTCCACTCAAGATCTTTAATGAAAAATCCAAAAGGGCCGAGCGCTCTACTTTGTCTTCTGTTACGTCTCTGCAAGATAATTGCTTTACTGATATAGTTACGTCCTCAAGGTCACAAGAATTGAGTCTTATAAGACGTAACTGTTCGTGGAAATGTAATGCCAGGCAATCCAATCGTGTGTGTGAAGCAACAGAGAGCACTGACATATTCCTTAATGATTTTTAAAATGGACACCAAGTCAAAAGCATAAGATTGAACTAATCAAGTTTAAATACTTAAACATTATTAACAATAATAATAATAATGGATCGGCTCAAGAAATGAAATTTTAGATACATGATTCTGTAGTTTTGTAACCTTTGTAATCATACACTTCATCTTTTCACAGTATCGTGTTGGCAGCATTTTCGCAACATCGTGATCTAGAATTAACTGTTCCAATTAACTCCATATTTTTTTGTTGTTTGGTATTTTATAAATTTTTTCGAAAAAATTAAAAATAGCTTTTAGACTACTTTGGAATTTTGTACAGCCATGTAAAAATAAAATAGTTAAAAATAAAATTAATCTTTTTCTGAAAAGAAACTTGGAATTATTGTATCTTAATCGCATAGATTCACTTTCAAATTTTATTGGTTATTGGAAGAAAAAATATTTGTAGATTACTTTGATAGGAATCAATTTCAGAAAAAAAAAAAATTAATATTACAAGTTACTTTAATCTATAAGACAAACTTAATGTAAAATTTATTCTTTCTAGTATAAATCCATTCTGTAAATTACATTTCTTTTTCATTTTAATGATTTATTTTCAATTTAACTTTTAGCCTGAAATTTCAAAACTAAATTTCATATAATTAAAAAATAATTAAAATATAATAATTAAAAAATCTTAATTATTATTATTATTATTTTAATGAATCTTATTGTATCATTTGAATAAATGTTGGTATATAAATCTAATCTATTATTCGTTATCATTAAAATATACCTGAAGTGTGCTACTTAAGGTGTACCTGAAATGTGCTGCCAAACTTAAAGGTTGTATTCAATCATGCAAAATAATGAATAAATATCACATAAATATGGGTCTGGAAATGCTTTATTTCCAAGATATCAACAATGCAGAGGTGTTGGTCATACAGTCGCTCAGGATTGGAAGAGGGGGACCAACAGCATGGAATGCTCGTTCCTCTGATTTAAACCCTCTGGACTTTTCCGTATGGGGTTAACTTAAAGCATTAGTGTACACCACACCAGTTCCTGACACTCACGCATTGCACGACCACTGTATCCAGACAAACTACAGTGTACAGGTGAGTCCATGTAGTTGGTCTGTATGCCAAGAGATCCATGAGGTGCATCTCCTTGAGCCAAGCTCACCGGAGGGGATGCTTGTTGTGGTGCACTGAATACGCACCATGGACAGACATAATGTTTTCTGACGAGTCCTGGTACAGTTAGTTTAGACTGTGATTCATGACAGATCCGCATCTGGAGGGGGCAAGAAACCAGGGCCAATCTTGCCAACATCATTGAACATGATCAGTACGGGAGAGGTGGTGTGATGGTGTGGGCAGGCATTATGCTGGCTCTCGTACACCACTGCAAATCTTCGACAGAGGATCCGTAACTGCCCAGTTGTACCAGGACAATGTTCTTCACCAATGTGCGACTTTTCAGGGGTGCTGCTAGTCCAGAGTTTCTGTTCATGGACAACAACGCCCGTCCACATCGGGCTCATCTAGTGGACAAGTACTTCCAACATGAGGAATCTACAGTTTGGAGTGGCCTGCACACTGTCCGGACTGAATCTAATCGAACATGCGTGGGATGCTATTGGAAGACGTGTTGCTGGACGCCTTCCAACCACCGTGAACGCTACCTGAGCTGAGGACATAATTGGGTGAGTGAGTGGTGAATTCCCCAAAGTTTGCTTGATACTCTGGTGTGCAGTATGCCAGCATGTTGCATTGCTTGAGTAGCTGTGCGGGGGGAACATACAGCCTACTGAACGCTCTTTATGCCTTCCACGAACATCTAGATAGTATTCCAGTGCTTCTATCTCAATGACATTTCTGGCAATTTTATTTCTTCTGTTAGAGGCAGTGCTGCCACTTTTACATTTTGTGTGAGGATGGCATTAGGAAGATCTTCTGCACCCCCCTACCAAGTTTGGTCCCGACCGGACAACCAGTTCATTTTGCAAGATCCCTTAATTTAAGAACATCAGTGATGTGTTTTGCTTTTTATGTATATATTTACCAGGCTTCTATTTAAATGTCATTCATTAAGTTTGCACATATTAGAGAGTTCCTTCATCAATTTCATATTAAAGATAAGTTTTGCCAAAAAAAAAAAAAAATAAAATATTATAATTTGAAAAGTATTAAATTGTCTCCGAGATGTTTTTATTCATATCTGTTTACATATTCTTTTTTCTTATTCCTCTGAACTACTGACACATTTTCTATTATTAAATCATCTAACATGATTTGATTTCTCACTGAAAATAATTTTTAGAAATGAAAATAATTCATTTCTATTGAAAAGCAAATTCACATTTTTGAATAGGAATTGTTATTTTTTTTTCTTTCTTTCTTTTTTTAAATTTCACCTTATTTACTTATTTGTGAAGAATTTTAATAACTGCACTAAGACATACATTAGAATGCATATCATTAGAATAATAATAACAACAATAAAATCTTTAATAAAATTCTTTCCTGAAAGATTCTCATAAAAATTCAATATTTTTTTACCTATTCAACTCATGTTAAAATTAGTAGAAGAGTGATTTAATCAGGATCAATACACTGTAGTGAGCGCTGTTCAATGGAGATGTCAACGAAGACATAACGGAATATTACAAAAATGTTAGACATTGACGGAGTAGTGCGTTCAGTCCTGAACACTCAACATAATAAATTTACCCTTTATTCTTTGAAAAATCTCAATTATCATCTGACATATAAACAATAAGCTTTTTAGTATAATATTAGTGAAGCTTTTAATTTAGAATTAAATGTTATTGTTTTTTTTTTATCTGATCAAAGGAAGAAAACATGTTTTAGATATAAGATTAACTGTATTTTTAATTTATTATTTTCATTTTTTAACTTTTTTAAATCTATATAAACATTTAACATGGGTTGAAAACTTGGGCAATTCTAATTTTTTTTAGCACACATAATAAAATAAGATGAACAATTGGTATAAAATCAATAAATACGAGGCGTATTCGGCAAGTATGTACTGTTCAACTATTTAAAAATATATATATATATATATAACGATTTTTATTCTTCAAAATTAAACACAGTGTAAACGGTCACAGATACAACATAAAAAAAGTTTATCACTGGAAATTTTTTGGCTGAGGCAAGCTTTAACCAAAAGCATCAGACAAGTATTGGCGTAAAATCGATGCAGTTCCAATTATGGCATTTTGGAGTTCCGCTGCTGTGATGGTAGTAGTTCCTAGTTGTGATTATTATATATATATATATTATTTGCGAAATCTTAAATGACTTTTCTAAGTAGTTTCCCTCATTGTTACGCATTTATTATAAGAGGACACTAGTTTTTGTATCCTCCTCCTCATAGATCTGGACTGCCTGTGAAGATAGCCATCCTTGCACTGTGCCTTTAATGTCGTTATCATTGGAGAATCACTGGCCTCCAAGAAACTTCTTCAAATGCAGGAACAAGAACAATTTCAAGAACTGTTCTCTATGAAATTGTGACAGATCGTTTGAAATTTCGGAAACTGGGCTCTTGCTGGATGTCAAAGATACTCTCTGAGAAGCACAACAGAAAAAAAGCAGGCAGTCATTGCATTGACCTTTCTCATGCGATACAGCAAGCAAGGTGATGAATTTTTAAGCCATATTGTCACAGGCGATATGTGACTGCACAATTGAAGCAGTAGTCCATGGAGTGCGAGGCACAGCTCATCACCGAAAAAGTAGAAATTCAAGAAAACGATTTCAACCCACAAGGCAAAGACTGTCTTCACAAGTGGCTCAGTTCTATGAGGAAGGGATACAAAAACTGGTGCTCCGTTATGATAAATGCCTCAATAACAGAGGAAACCTTGTAGAAAAGTAGTTTAAGGTTTGCCAATCAGATAAAAATAAAATTATTTAACAATACATTTTCGCTTTTTTTAAACAGTCGAACGGCATTTACTTTCCGAATATATCTCGAAATAAAAAGGGACTGGTTTCAACCTGCTAACCCTGGGTTACCTTTAGCTCAAGGGACTGGTCATCTTATTTTATTGTGCGCACTAAAAATTGTTAAAATTGTCCATGTTTATATTTTTTTAATTTTAAAAATAACTGCTAATGGGACACCTCTTCAATAAATTGAATACAATTTTTGAAAGATACATTTCCCTTTGTACTGCAGATACGCATCTCAATCGAACTATTAGAATGTAATGGCAAAAAAAGAACACGCAAGCCTTGTCTTCTAGGAGGTGTTGAATGAACAGGGTTTTACAACTTAATCACTAAAGGATTTTCCATGTAGCTTTCAATCAGCAACTACTTATTACTGTGTGCCTTTGATGTTCCTCTGCCACAGCCATGCGAAGAAGTTGTTGGTCATTATTGTTACATCAAGCAATAGAACTTGTACAAAACTTCATTGCTTCAACTTCCCTTCGTGTCACAATGCCAGAGGTAGTTTCAAATTTAGGTATTTTTTTTTTTATTTTTTTTTTTTGCCTTTCATCCACTGATCTACAATTTTCAGATTTTTTTTATCAATAGTTGGATGATGTGAACTGGTAAAGAAATTGAAGAACCAGCAACAGACATTTATATAAATGGGACCTTGAGTTTCATATCAATTTATTTAAAACAGGCATTGCAATAATTGCCTAAAGCCTCACAAGACTCAAATGTCTACAAATCAAACAATGGAATTGTATAGTTTTCTGACAAGTTTAAAAGCAACATAGACTTCTAATGATGGTGGGATTATCTATAACAACAGGTGGAATGGATACCATGCAAGCTTCAGCAATAAACATTATATGATGTGAAATATGAGCTACTGATATATAGAATTAATACTTTTATCAAAGTATACAGTGATATTAAAAATAGAAAATCTTTTACGTATACTGAACATATTTTAGGTCCAAGAATTTGAGCCGGTACACCTGGTTACAGTTACAAAGTAGTTTAATAATAAAACACAATGCACAACTATAGTTTCAATTGCAATGGTGAGCAATCATTTTCAAGTGACTTAAAAATGATTGCTCACCATTGCAATTGAAACTATAGTTGTGTATTGTGTTTCATTATTAAACTACTTTGTAACTTTAACCAGGTGTACCGGCTCAAATTCTTATACAGTGATAGAATCTTGAATAGTCACTGGTTTACTGATGTCATTTTAGGGGCTGAAGTGTAACCATTCCTGCAAATTGTTCTAAACGGGATTTTCTAATAGGATAATATCTGACCTCCGCTATGAATTGTGCAACAGTTCCTTGTGTTTGTCCTATCAGATCTATCATTAATTGAACAGATACAGGCACCCAATGCCTTGTCATCAGCGATTGAAGATGATTTCTGGGGTCTGCATAAAGGCAACACGAAGTGACATTCTTCGGACAACCATCCAGCATGTTTCATTGTGTGTCACGTAATGTGTAAGCTATCACCACAGTTCATTGGATTACAATGGGCACTAAGTAGTTTGGAAGCCTGATGATCTATAAGCTTCAATTTCACTTAATTATCTCATTTTGAATAAATCGAAATTCCTCTTACTTATGCATAAATTTGTAATCAGTGAATTTACAACATTCCAACTGACATGTGGAATATTGGTTTCAAGACCTATTTAATATAATTATTATTACATATTACACTGTTATAGAATTTTGGTACTTTTCAGCATAACTTGCTCAGCAGATAGGTTCAAGAAGGCAACATTTAATTTTGGCTATTCAGTCTCTTTACAGCATTTAAACAAGGAATGTTCATCTCTTTGTCTTTGTAGCAATTTTCCAATCTTTTCCATGTTTTAAGCCTAGCTCCATTGTGCCCTTAATATATAAATAGCATAAATAGGTTATTAGGCTTTTAATGCATTTGCAAATCAAAAACATTAGTCTCCTTTGGAGTCTGGAATAGGAGTAAGCCTCACAGTAACAGTAAAACATATCATAATATCAGTATTTACCTATATTTCCTCCAACTTCATATAGAACATGATTTTCTAAAATTTCAGACTGCGTAGAAATTGACGATATGCAAAAGGTGTTTCCAGGTGCAAAATTCCTAGAAAAATACAAAAAAACAAATTATTAATTCCAAAAGTAATAGAAATCAACTGAGTTATCCATGTATGACTTTGATTCATTTTTTATTATGTATTTATTTAGATTCTCTAAAGAAAACAGTAGTAATATTATTCTTATTATCCAAAGGATTATCTACAATTTGAAATATAATAATAAAAAAAAGCACTCGTATAAAATTGAATTATAATAAATATAGGTAAATTACACTAAATAAAAATGACAAAATAAACGAATGAACTAGTAAAGAAAAATCTTTAATAAAGATAAAAGAGTTTTTTGTCATCCAACATCTGACTCAAGACTGTCTGGTCGGAATGTAACCTCATCATAAATCGGTTTACACCTGTATCAATATAATTCTTTACTTCTAAAAAATGCAAAATTATGGAATTGAACTAAAACACTATAATTAAAATCTTCTCAGAAACTTTTATAGAACATCTTATTAAAGTTTTCAACCTATTTTTATGACTTTGTGAAACTTTCACTTTAATAAACGAAGTCTCCTAATAATATGATTGGTTACGAATTAGTTCCCAATGCAATTTTACTCCAACCTTTTGTAACCTATTATTTCCTTCTTACTGTTTTTTTATTAACCATGGATCGAGGGTAGAAAGATTATGTATCAGAGGGTAGTTAAATTCTTAAGTTTAATACCAAAACTAATTTAAATAAATTAACTAAAATGTAATATAAGGGAACATAGTGGAATTATTTTATATTAATTAAAAGTAAATTTATAACAACTATAAAAATAGACACTTAAAACAAACAATTTTTTTTTTTTTACAAATGACTTAATATCAAAGAACCTCATTCAATTGAAGTACATTTGTAAATCTCTTCATAATCTATTCTTCAAAAAACATCACTTTAATTAAGTTAACTGGAAAAAAATATATCTTTCTAGACGTCTAGATCATTTTAAAAATAAATAAATAAAAAAAAAAATCTTGAAACTTAATACAAGTAGGTTAAGTTCTAGTCTTATTACAATTTAATTAAAACATAAAATAAATACAAGAAAATTATACTTGGAATCTTAACAAGGTAAATTGACTTTTGTCAAACCATAAAGATAATTTAATCTTGGGTTATATGAAACCCTATTAACCCTACTTTTAAACTCTTAAAAGTTCGAATTCGGCTAGAATAAGTTTTAGGACTTTTGTAATTTCTTCTTTCATTTAGTTCAATATAATTTAGTCCTCTTTTTTAAAACTTCAAAATCATGAAATTTAGGCTCCTTTTACTTGGCCTCGTCATCTTCCCTAAGATTACAACACCCATGACTTTAGGTGGTAGCTACTAACTTGATAACAAAGAGATGCCTTTTATACCGAAAGCCCACATGAACGATGGAGTGTCCCTTAATAGAAAATCTTTGGGTTCCCTTTTTCAAATTTCGACTGACATTTGACGATACATAGAAAATCCCTTCGTTTGGACAAATAAACCCTAGATGTTCTTTTTCCTTAATTTACATCTTCATTCCTACTAAGTAAATCTCAGTGGAATTAAAGATGCATTATTCTTGTTCTTTGGACATCTTAGTTATCTCCGTTGTTCAGGTTTACATATTAAGGAAAATATTACAGGAACAGGGCACATCCTGCATTTATGATTTCATTAAAACGTATAATTTCTTTAACGTGAATTTTCACTTTTCTTTCCATCTTCCCATTAAACAGGCGGATTCATTCAAATACGTTCCCATGTTGAGTTCACTTTGTTCTTACTGGTTTAAAGTTCTAATAAGGTTTCTGAAGGATAACAGGATTATAAATTTTAAATAAATATTGTATTACACTGAAGAAGGAAAAAAAAAAAAACCAAAAAGTTTCAAAAATTAAATTAAATTAGGGAGGAGAATCGTTATCAACAGATGCATCAAATCTTTTTTTTTTCCTCCCAATTTCTCCTACCTCGGAACAACATAATTCTGTACTGTTTTTTAGCGACTCATTTGGGAGCTATTGTGATAGCGATCAAAATCGGTAGCTCTTGCGTTTGTCCTGTCCACCCCTAAGAAATCCTGAATGGAAAGTCAGATCGACAAACGATCCGATTCAAAGCCATAGGAATGGGGTATTTTCAGGAGCCAATGCCCCCCCCCTTTCCCCCCATGTTCGAGATATTTGTCATTATACCCTCCTAACAACTCACGAACGAAAGGTCAGATCGACAAACGAGCTTTACCATCGTGTTCAGAGGCACAAACAACATAGGAATAGGGTATCCCTTCCCACCCCCCATGTTTGAGATATTTGGATTGTTCTCATTGGATTTCCTCTATTAGGTAAAATGTTAGAAATACAACCATCTCATTTCAGTTGTCAGTATAGCTTGATGTGCAAGGTCTCCGACTCGTATACTGAAGGTTGTCGGTTCGAATCCGTATATCTACTCCCCCACCCCCATATTTTCCTATTTTTTTTATTTTTCTTACGTTAACTTATTTCTTTTTTTATTATTATTTTACATTTTTTATATTATTACGGGTTGCCCTTAGATTAATGATTTAGCACAAAATTATATTCACTTGTTTTTCCTCTGCTAGCAACTGGAATGCCTCATTGTCAGCAAAAACAAAGATCAGGTCTTTGATATGACATCATTGTAAAACAAAATCGGATGAAATCCAATCAGCATGAATAAAATTCTTACAAAGCTTATTGATAATAAATCAATAAGTAATTTTACAACATTTCTAAGAAAAAAATGTAATGTGAAACATCATTTTTATTTTTTCACAATACTTTCTCAAATTTTTGGTTATTGACTGACAAATAGTGGTTGAATTCAAGATTGCAGGGGATGATGGATTGAGAGTTGAACCCACACAGGCATC
>JAFIDM010120774.1:0-12690 GCA_023159025.1 Thereuonema tuberculata | reverse complement strand
AGGGCTTGTTTTTCCAACTATTTAATTTTATTTCAAACTGCCGTGCTTTATAAACTGTTTTGGTTTCTGTTGATTTTAAAATATTCTCACTGGCTACAGCTTTCAAAAGTTTCTCCTTACTTTTCCTAATGTAATCACTGAGACTTCGTTTTTCTTCTTCCACTACTTGATGAACCTGTAGCAGTCCACGGCCACCAATCTTTAGCGGTAAATACAGTCTGTCAACGTCACTTCTTGGATGTAAAGCATGATACATATTGAGCAATTTTCGTGTTCTACGATCAAGTTTTTCTAGGTCGTTTTGGTTCCAATCAATTATTCCAGCAGGATATCTGACTACTGGAATTGCCCATGTGTTAATGGCTTTAATTGTATTTCCACCATTCAGTTTTGATTTTAAAATCTTTCGAATTTTCTTAATGTATTCTTTCTGAGTGAGTTCTTTAATTCTAGTGTTCAGAATATTGTCAGCTTCTAATATACCAAGGTATTTGTAACTTTCATTATTTCTCAATGATTTTATTATGGGACCATTTTCCAGTTTTATTCCCTCTAATTCCTGCATTTTGCCACGTTTCATTGTCAAAATTGCACATTTTTCAATGCCAAATTGCATTTGGATATCCCTGCTAAATTTTTGGACAATGTTTAATAGTGACTCAAGTTCAGTAGGACTTTTCGCATATAATTTCAAATCATCCATATAAAGTAGATGGTTTATCTTTCCAGTATGTTCAGAAACTTGATAGCCCAATTTTGTTTTGTTTAAAATTATAGAAAGAGGAAACAAGGCGATATTGAACAACAGTGGTGACAGTGAGTCTCCTTGGAAAATTCCTCTCATGATGTTCACTTCACCAATTTGTTCACCATTTACCATTAGCAAAGTCTTCCAATTTTTCATACTTTCCTTTAAAAACTTTTGTATGTTTTTGCTAATCCCATAAATTTCTAAACAGCTTGTAATCCAGCTGTGGGGCAATGAGTCGAATGCCTTTTTTATAGTCTATCCACGCCATGTTCAAGTTAGTTTTCCGTCGTCGTGAATTTTTGAGTACCATTTTGTCAATTAATAACTGGTCTTTTGTGCCTCTTGACATTTTAAAGTTTCCTTTCTGTTCGACTGGATGTAACAGATTTTCCGTAAGATGACCGTAAATTAATCTTGCAAGTATTCCTGTAAGCAATTTGAATGTTGTAGGGAGGCATGTAATTGGTCGATAATTGTTGGGTTCGTTGCCCTTTTCTTGATCTTTCATAAAGAGAAATGTGCGGCCTGTTGTAAGCCAATCATCAGAGGTGGCGTCTTGAAGATATTCGTTAAATTGTGATGCAAGGCGTTGATGCATGCTCCCCAAATATTTTAACCAATATCCATGCAGCTCATCTGGTCCAGGTGCACTCCAGTTTTTCACTCTCTTTGTCTGATTTTTAATCATTTCCACTGTTATCTTTACATTTTCCATTTGTTTTCCCTTTGTTTCTTTACAAATGTCCTTGATCCACGTGGCATCTTTACCATGTTCAACAGGATTTTCCCAAATTCCTTTCCAAAACTTTATTGTATCTTCTTTATGTGGTGGTAAATTCACTTTTGCTATGTTTGCTCCTAATGATTTGTAAAATAGCCGCTGGTTTGTTCGGAACTGGGTGTTTTCTTTAAATTGTTGTATGCGCCTACTGTATCTTTCGATTTTTTTTGCAGTAGCTGTAACACGTTGTTTTAGTACTTCCATGATTTCAGTAATAGTTTATTTTCAAGGTCGTATCTTCTGGAAAGTAAATTTTTTGTCTTCTCATTTTTAAGTTTTCCATCTTTCATGCATTTTAAGTTATTAATATCTGCACGCATTTTGTTTATTTTCTGCTCTAATCTAATTTTCCACTTCGGAATGCCTGAAATTTTCTTTGTTGGCAGCTTGTATCCCAGTTCTGTTGTTATAATAGCAGCTGTGCTGTACATAAGTTGGTTCGTTTGCTGTAAAGTCTCAGTTGGTATCAGATTAATAACCATGTTGGCATCCTGCAATAAACTTTTCACCTCTTTACTTCGTAATTTATGCAGTATAGGAAGTCTTTGTCGTTCTGCATTTTGGCTTATATGATCTAATATTTTCGCCTGCAATAATTTTTGTTGCTCAGTCAGCTCTGGGTTAATTGTTTCTTCTTCAGCTGAAACGTTTTCTTCTGTTGTTGTATCTTCCAATGCAAAATATTCTTCGGCATCTTCGCCTCTAATTTTGTTAATTTCTATTGAATGACCATTATTCTGTGGGATTACTGGTATAGCCGATTTTTCTAGTTCTTGCAATTCCAATGCTGAGAATACCTTGTTTCGAATGATGAATCTTCGCTGATTCATAATTCTTTGCTCTGATATGTCATTCTCTGGATTTTTTCTTTTCCAGATTTCCATCATTCTTTTCTGAAAACCATTATTATTATTATTATTATTATTATTATGTGAAAGTATTATATAAAGAATGTAATCTTTTTTTTTTTTTATTATGATTCTAAATACAAAAATTACAGTCCCGTTAGGAATGACAAATTCCTATCAACAGGTTCTGAATATAGGTATACTACAAATATTTAATTAATTTTGAATACATTGTTAAAAAATATCAAATTACTTTCATAGTATTGTTTTTACAAGTGATTTTTGTCAAGTAGACCGCTAGGTGATAATTTTCAAAAAAATTTAAATTAGGCAGTAACATGATTTAAAAGTTAAAATAATTTTCTGATTTAACTCTATATATATAATTATTACATATGTATATTAAAGTTACCTATGTTTAGCTTATTTTTGTCGAGTACAGTAAGAACTAGTAACAATAAATATTAAGGACATTGGTAGTAAATTCAACAAAATACTTAAGATAAATAAGAAAAAACACTAAAGAGAAAAATTTCAACTTCATACGAAGGAGTTTAAATTGACCCTTCCACTGTCATATTAATGAGAGACTTAATAAAAACAAATACTAAAAAAAAGGATATTTAATCGTTTTTTAAACATAAAATTAAAAAAAAATTATATTTGTCATCATATTATTTTGTTATGATTGTTTTTTAATAATTACATGATTTCTTATTGATATATTTTTGTAACAACAACCAAATTATATGATTCACGAGTTTTTAAAATTTGTTTAAGTTTCTGACCATTCATGCTTTTGTTATATGTATTCCACTCATGTTAATATGCTTGAAAAAGAGAAGACGAGTTAAACTTCTCGAAAATTCGGAATTTACAGTATTTTTAAAAAATCTATTTTACATACTACTATGAGGCACGTAGAGTTTTTGTAAATCAGTAAAATTCTGTTTTAGCAGTAAATTTGAATTCTCAGGTCTTTGAACGGATTTGACACTCTATAGATTTTGTTTTCTGTTTCGTTGTCTGTCATTTTGTGAAAGAGTAATTTCTAGTTATTAGAGAAAGACCAATTCGCATCCACTTTTTCATGTTTGTTATTTAAATTCGTAATAAGACACTTGAAATACATGAGTTTTTAAAGAATAGATACGTATTTACTCAGCTGAATAATTATCGAAGGAGGTACAGGGAAGCTTTTATGTTGTAGTTTAGGAAGCACGAAAATGCAATGACCTTAATTGTCTAATTTACCGAAACAATACAAAATTACAATCATTTAAGGGTTATTCCTATCTCTGTATTTTAGATGAATTTGACGAAATTCCAGTCTCTAAAACTTCAGGTAAATTCCCTCAAGTGAATTCCATCAATTCAATGCAGAGTTTAAGGTTTTCCATGTGTGGGGAATTAAGTTATTAAGATACGAACAGACTCTTGTCAAATTCTATTTCCAAATAAGATGGATTATTTTAATAAACTGTTAGCACTTTCGTGAATTGAAATGTAATATAAACTATAATGGGTGAGACCACATTGTTTATTAAGTGTCATCCTGGAACAATTGGTAAACAATTTGGTCTCACCCATTGTAGTTCTTTAATAATTCAATGCGCCGATTGAATTTTTTATGCTTCAAAAGAATTTACAGAGGCCTGCGGACTGCTGAACATGAATTTTCTCACTAATATTTCATTAGTGAGTTTTTTATTGTTTATATTTTCTTTTGAGGCACCACTGTGATCCGATGAAATATAGTATATTTAAGAATAATAAGAAATGAAGAATTTTTATATCTGTAATAAATAAAGCAGGAAAAACAAAACTGAGGAACAAACAACACAATATTTTTGGTTTATATTTTTTCAACAAATTAGAATATTCTTGTTCCGAAAACAGTAACAGAATTGAATGTAGATTATTAAGTAAGACAAAAGGTAAAAATGCATTGTGCTATTATGAACAAGTTTGCACACGAGTTTTCATAAATTCGTTTTCTCTTTCATATCTCAGGGAAAGATCATCCGTCACTGATAAGTCGTCGAGTTAACGGATGACTGTGATGTAGAAGAGAAAATAAGACGATTCGTAGATTGAATGAAATTCATTCATTTGATTCAATGATCGAGTAATGGAGATCCCAGTAGTGACTATCGAATAGTCGAAAAAATATGTTTTTCGAATATTCTAAATGGAGAACTCGTGTAATTCTTAAATTTGAAATTTCACTATCTAAATATATAATTAAAGCTTTTTTTTTAGGTATTTAAAATCTAATGTCATTCAATCCAATGGGTATTTAATAATCATCCGGATTAAGTGGAAAATTCAATCCCAAATTCATTTTCCTAGTAGATGTCTCAAGAGTCAAAGAATTCAATGAGAAACGACCTCCCCCACACCCAATGTCCCCTCCCTCCCAGGTCTTTAATCATTACACGTCTTTATATGAATAATATGTCAATTAAACTACATTACGAATACTACTTTGTTCATGTCTGAATAATTAGTTGATTGTAAATTTATTAATACGACTTCTTTAGAATGGAATTCAATGCTGATGATTAAACAAAATTCTCATCGTAAATGTAAAAAGAAAGTTAGCTTCCTTACCCATACTTTGCAAAATTCACCCACATTTTCATGACGAAGTCACTGACGACTTTGTCGGAGTCGTTTCGTAAAGCGTTGGTGTAATTCAGGTGAGGTTCCCCAAAGATATACTGAAGTTCACTCTCATGGTAAGCACCTGTACAAAAAAAATAAAACCAACCAGTTCAGTCAAAAAGCAATAAAAAAAAAGATTCAATTACAAAGTAATTCATTCATTAACCTTATTTCTGATCATAAAAAAGCTAAAAAGATTAAGGACCCTTTTTATAAACGACATCGATTTATCATCACTTTGTCAGAATAAAAAAAAAAAGCCCTAAGAAATGATGGCAGTTCTACAGGGAAAAAACTTTCAGTTCGTGTTTAAATAAGGAATTGGAAATCTACTTTCTGTTACAGGAATCAACTAAAATTGGGAGTCTGACATGAATTCTTTTCCTTTATTTTGAATCTTCTCCAAAATACGTGTTAATGAGTGAATAGAAACCAACGTTGTGGGTGAAACTATCTAGACCAGTGTTTCGCAATCGCTGTGCGGCCACAAAATGACAGATGAACTTTTACCTGCTGTAATAAATTAAATGTAAAGTTTTATTTATTTATTTATTTGCTCTCACTTATGGTGTTTTACATGTTTGTATTTCTCACTCTGCTGATTAAATAAGATGCTCCTTCTTCCCTTTGAAGAATCCCGCGTCGTATAATTTCAGTTTTATCACAGCTATGCTCTGAAGTAGTCAGAAAATTGTGATAACGATTGGATGACGACTCCCGTGATTTTGACGATGAATTAGAATTTCAGTTATTAGTGTCGTAACGTATGCTTTTGAGGGATCATCATTTTGATGTGCCGTATTGAGTCATGGGCGTGCCGCGAGGAGAAGAAGGTTGCGAAACACTGGTCTAGACAATTCAACACGACCTTCAAACCGGAAACTAATCATTTGAACGAGGATCTGTTGGAAAGTAAGGAACGATTTCAACACTGGGCCAAAAGCTGTTTCAAGTCATGCGTTTTTACAACAACGTCAATGTGAAGAATCCAAGTGAAGTTTATTCATCAAATGGGGAAGAGGAAATCATCCCCCTCCTCCTACAACAGTTCAAGTTATTCAGTTTCATGTTGTTCGTTCTAATCTAAATCTATCAATTCTGCAGACACAAAGAAATGACCATTCACTTTAAACCTACTCCATTTTTATTTGAAAATACATAAATATTGATTAAGTAGTAATTCTTGTATTAGCTTTGAATACTTTTAAGTTTTAAAAGAGCTAATTATAAAAAGTTTAAATTTTATTAAAATTGAAAAGCATAAATAAGCAATGAAATTTAAAAAAGTATTTCATAGTATTACAAAGAAATAAAGATTCTCTATTTTTAGTACAAGATTTTTTTAAATGGACCTTTGGATAAAGAAGATAATTTCACAACTGACTGATATTTCAAAATTCAAACTTTTCATGCCAACAATCAATCACAGTAAATAGATATTCGATAATTTCTTTGCTAGGAGTTATCCTTCTTGAGATATTATGCGATGTTTGAGACAAGGTTATATATATTACTTCATCCTCATTTTAGTTTTGCACTTTGCTACAAATGTGGTACCGTACAATTAATTTCTTTCCAACACTGGTAAAACACCATTTTTATTTTTAAGTGGATGAAAGTGATAATGCAAATAAAACTAAAGCGAGGGTGATACAGACAGTATCAAACTAATAACTGTTGTTTAGGATAATTTGTATTTTTTTTAGACGTGATTGAGAATAAAGAGGAATAGAAACATGACTTCAGCTGATGATAGAAATGTCAATGGCACAATGTAGGTTATCATAATGACATATTATTATTATTTATTTCAAAGAAAAATCTCATTTTACTATTCTCACATTTAATAAAAACTTTCAAGAACTATTCACTGGTTATTAAGAAATAATGAACAATAAGTCTTTGATATTGGTAACAGAGGTCCCTTTATTCACTCATAACCTCATTCATTATCACAGCTCATTGCACTGTGCTTGATCTCCTTGAAAGTTTGTACATTTTATTTTGCTGAAATAACGCAGTTCAAGTTAATAAAATCTATTCCATATTTTATTTTGGAACTCAGTTCTTTCCTATCAGCATTTAGGGGATCTCGCTGTGCTGTTGCAACTCTTTAATCTCCTGCATGGTAAATCAACTGATTACTTCTCACGTCCATGTCCTGTCAGTATAAACATCTTCACTGCTACAACGATTACATATTATTCAATACATTTTTCAATTGTTTTCAACAGATGCTCTGTGATATCAGAGACTAACTCTGAATAATTCTGCAAAAATAGTTTCAGAGCAATGCAGCTTTATCAAGAAAGAAGGAACCTTCTAGTGACTACAAGACTTATAATCATAGATATTGGAAAGTATTTGAACTTCTTCCAGTGATGTAATCTATACATTTTAAAAGTTATTGTCCGAAAATGATCAAACTGGTAGGAAGGATTCATAGATAAGATTACTTTTTTTATCTTCTTTATTGACAGCAGTGAATTATTAAAGAATATTCTTTTTATTTTCACGGTGATAAGTTGGAACTTCTTTCCTGAAATAGTACATTGCTAATGCAGTGACGTCAGAGCCAAATACATTGAGTTGCTGTTGTTTCGTTTTAAGGTCTTTGCGAATTAGAACAGAATACCATGACAACATCCTGTCGAATATCAACTATCGAATACTACATAGAGATGTAATCTCAAACCTACTTTTTTTTAACTTAATCTATATTAATTATTATGGAACTCATCATATGTTGATGATGTCTTTGTAGAGCAATTGCGTGAACAGCAGCAGTTCCAATTAAAATTGCTGTATGATAGTCGGAAGCGCAGTGGTTCTTTTAGCTTCACTATGAAGACCTTGTTATTTACTGGGGACTTCTGGCTGATGATCGCAAACAGTGTGAAACAGCTGTTCTACGATGTCACTTGGTAAATAACTTGGTCTCACCCATTGTTGTTTAAAATTGCTGTGGTTTCTTTGATATTTTGGTAGGCCTCTCTGTATTGTGTATTTTGCGGCCAAAGGAAAATACGCTACTGTGTTCTCCCCTAACTGAACAGATGACCCCGGGACCTTCAGGGCCGATCAGGGTCGATTTATTTAGTTTGAAATTTATTTATATAACTTGTTGATATCATTGCTATTATTATTTTGATTTATTTAATTTGAAATTTATTTTAAAATTTATAAAATGTAAATTTCATAAAGTATTATTATAATGATTATTAATTATTATCATTATTACTAATCGTATGTTATAGATTTTGTTATCATTATAGTTATGATAATTGGTATTAATTATTATTATTGCTGTTTTATTTTATTTGAAATTAATATAATATTATACAGACATACTTTCCAGAACCCGTTTGATAGGGATTTTATCCTTAAGCAGACTGTACTGAATTATTCTTTTTTTTAATAACAATAATAAAAATAAATTATTATTATTATATCGAAAAAAGCTTCAAACCATGGGTTTCCCCAGTTAAGACAATATGGCGGGTCAAGGGCCAAAGCACGTATTGCCAAGTGTAAAAAAAAAAAAAAAAAAAAGGTTTGGAAGAATAGTTAGGGATGTGTGCTTGTGTCCATAAACTTCCGAACTATGCGTGTTGTGTTCAGTACCACAGCCTTCTGCAGTTGTGCATAAGTGTTTTTATGAAGTCCTAGTGTGTTGAGGCTGTGGTGCAATGTGTAAGGCACCAGACCAGTAGCGGACAGGATGATGGGTACAACACCTGCCTCCACTGCTTCTGGAGCTCATGTGCTAGGTCTGTGTATTTACTTATCTTGTCAGCATGAGTTTTCTGCATGTTCTTGCTGATAGGCACTGCAATATCAATGAGAAAGGTCTGTTTGTTGACCTTATCAACAAGTTTATTATTATTATTATTATTATTATGTTTGAAACCTTGGGTTTCCCCAGCAAAAACAATATGGCGGGTCAAGGACCAAAGCACATATTGCCAAGTGTAAAGACGTGTGCAAGAATGGTTAGGGATGTGTGGTTGTGTCCATAAATTTCCTAACTATGCGTGTTGTGTTGAGTACCATAGCCTTCTGCAGTTGTGCATAAGTGTTTTTGTGAAGTCCTAGTAATGCTGAGACTGTGGTGCAATGTTTGAGGCACCAGACCAGTGGCGGACAAGACGATGGGTACAACACGTACTCGATCCTGCCTCCACTGCTTCTGGAGCTCGTATGCTAGATCGGTGTATTTACTGATCTTGTCTGCGTGAGTTTTCTTCTTCTTCTTCTTCTTCTTCTTCTTCTTATTATTATTATTATATCAACATTTCACACAGTACAAAGACAAAAAGAACACATCTTTGACTGGAGTTATTGAACAGCTGAAGTCTCACCCAGAGACCTAAGAATTGTCCAAGTATCTTCGTAAAATATAAGTTGTGCCTAGTAATGATGTCTTTTGCAGATCTGTTATTGAAATATTGTAAAGTTCCAAACTATTAAAGAATTTTGCAAATTCCTTTGATATGGCACCAAGGGCATCAATGACAATAGATATGACAGTGGTACGTTTGTTCCACAATCCAGAAATTTCAATTGTCAGATCCCTATATTTTGTGATCTTTTCCTGTTTTTTCTCAACAATTCGTGTATCTTCAGGTATTGCTACATCAATTAGAAAAACACATTTCTTTTCTACTATTGATATGTCTGGTGTGTTGTGATCCAAATGACGGTCAGTTTGTATAATTATTATTATTATTATTATTATTTTAAAAAAAAGAAAAAAAAATATATATATAAGGTTTCAATTGCATTTTGTACTAAATGTTATTTTTTGTTTTTTATGTATAAGGTATAATTACATCTACAATTGTATTTACTTTTGAGATTAATTTTCTTTTCTTTATATAACTTTTAATGATATAATTAATTTTGTAATTTAAATTTATATAAATTTATATAGTTAAAACTTTTTAAAGATTTCATTATTTAATCTACACTAACATTATCTATTAACTACACTTTTTTATTGTGTACTTTTATATATATATATTATGTTAGTTTTGTAAAACTACTTAATCCCAGAACCTGTTTGATAGGGATTCTTATTCCTAACGGGACTAAAATGTAATTTAAAGTAATTAAGAAATAAAAAAAAAAGTATTATTATTATTATCTCGAAAAAGTTTCAAACCATGGGTTTCCCCAGCTAAGACAATATGGCGGGTCAAGGACCAAAGCACATATTGCGAAATGTTAAAAAAAAAAAAAAAAATTTGGAAGAATAGTTAGGGATGGATGCTTGTGTCCATAAATTTCCTAACTATGTGTGTTGTGTTGAGTACTACAGCCTTCTCGAGTTGTGCGTAAGTGTTTTTATGAAGTCCTATTATTATTATGTTTGCATGTTTCAAACCTTGGGTTTCCCCAGCAAAAACAATATGGCGGGTGAAGGACCAAAGCACATATTGACAAGTGTAAAGACGTGCGCGAGAATGATTAGGGATGTGTGGTTGTGTCCATAAATTTCCTAACTATGCGTGTAGTGTTGAGTACCACAGCCTTCTGCAGTTGTGCATAAGTGTTTTTGTGAAGTCCTAGTGTGCTGAGACTGTGGTGCAATGTGTGAGGCACCAGACCAGTGGCAGACAGAACGATGGGTACAACACGTACTCGATCCTGCCTCCACTGCTTCTGGAGCTCGTGTGCTAGATCAATGTATTTACTGATCTTGTCTGCGTGAGTTTTCTGCATGTTCTTGCTGATAGGCACTGCAATATCAATTATTATTATTATTATTATTATTATAACATTCACTTGGGTACTGAAATTAAAAATTTTAAAAGATTGTTTTTATATTCTTAAGGTGTAGTCCTATAATAAAATTGGGCAGAAATGTAAAATAATTGAAGGGGCAAGTGGATGAAGGTGTTCTGTTACAAAAATGTGCTTTTGAGAAAAATCTGTCAAAAGTTTTTGTTCTAGCAATTTTTCTGTATTAGAAATACCTTTATCCACCGTATATCTATGGATCTATGCATCCAACACTCTCCAAATGAAAATGTGTTAAAGCTGCACAAAACTTTTTCATCCATAAAAAAAACTCAATTTTTTACAAATTGTAACGTAACACCCTTCATTCACTTACCCCTTCAATTCACAATTAAAAAATATTTTTTTTTATTTGATTTCCAGCTATGACTGAGAAATCTAATATCATTGGAGGATTTAATCAGAAAATTTTTACTTATTTCTTTGTTTCCTATGTTTAATGTTTAATTAAGAAATTGAAAAGATATCATTTTCGATTTTTTGATAATATTTTTCTAAGTTTAACTCATTTGTTTAATTCCTTCATTTATTTTATGCTCAATAAATTTTCCTCCTCACTTCTTACTTTAAAAAAGATCATGAGTTCAGGTTTTAGAATTCCAGGACAGGCTTGTTTCGAGGTTTCTTAATGAGAAGTTCGCCGAATTGGGTGCAGAATTGGGTGCAGAAAGTAAACAAATGTGGACATTTCAAGGCGTTCAGATTTTACGTATTGTGATATCTGTAACAAATACAACACCAAAAGGCTTTCCATTAAAGTAAATTGATCAAAACATCTACATAGAGAACACACATTTTTTTGTTGCTATTATTGTTATTGTAGAAATTAGATGGTTAGTTTAACAATTCTCTTACCACTACTTCAAAGCCATGTATGAGCACGTGATCTTTATCTTTTCCATTTATTCTTCAGATTAAAGAGAAGTAAAACAAAGTCAGTCCATGGATACTAAGAAAAAAGAAAAAGGAGTCCTTCCACTTCAGGAGGGGGTTGGTCAGAAAACGTGTTATTGACACGTGCCTCAACTCAATAAAATTGATTTCACGAGCGTTTTTGTAGCCGCCTTTTTTGCCGCCATCTGCCGTCAATTACTCGTGGCGTTCTTTTTATTTGCACAATCAAACGTAAAGACGACCTACAGACAGAAACAGAACAAACGAAGAGGTGACAGCCATTGATCACAATAACAATAATGAGGGAAAGAAAAGAGGAAGAGATGTACACTAACATCTCTCTCATTTGAAGAAGACCACTGAAACAAAATTGATGTCGTTAAGACGACGGCCTCAGAGACTGATACTTATGAACCTGGGTTTGAATCCCTTGTGGGAATGGATGTTTTTTTCTGTATTTCCTGTGTTTGTCTGCTCTTCCTCTTTTTTCTCCGTCTATAAGACTAGGTGTGATTGGCATCAGGAAGGACAATCAGCCGTAAAAAATTAATAATCAAATGAAAAATTCCGTAACAGTTGACCCCATTCGCACAGGAAACTGCTAATTAAAAGACAAAAAGAAAAAAAAAAAGACTCAAGAAATGTGATCAAGAACTGCATTCATTGCATTGCAAAATAAAATGGATTTTTTTTTTCATAGTCTTGATGAAACTTTCACTTCTCATCACCTCGCATATCAAATAAGTATAAGCTTCATTTATAACTCATTGTTTATTTGTGATTTTTCTCCTATTAAGAATAGGATTCTTCATATTTTATGGTTTTATTTCAGTCAAACAAAACGAGCCTAATAATACTACGATATCACTTTTACATAGGATTCAAAATCTAATGTATTATTAAGTACTGTTTTAAAAACAATGATCGTAAATATTGAATAATAATGA
>JAFIDM010120773.1:0-12690 GCA_023159025.1 Thereuonema tuberculata | reverse complement strand
ATGGAAAACTCGAAGCCAATGAGCACACCGTTAGTAGAAATATCTAACAAAGGAAGTCACGAAATGGATGAAAGTGAAAAACTAGGAAAACAAGAGCATTTGCTGTATAGAAGCATCGTAGGAAGTCTTATCTACATAAGTTCCAACAGTAGACCGGATATTACTTATTCAGTCAACCGTTGTTCGGAGAAGTTAAATTCCCCAACTGAATTTGACATGAGAAATGTCAAACGAATGCTACGTTACCTACATGCCACTGAAGACATGCAGATGATATTCACCAAGGGGGAGAATTTGCTTTATGCATATTCTGACGCTAGCTTCAACGACCGATCAGACGGAAAGTCAACATCAGGGAACACCATATTTCTAGGCAACAACCTTATATCATGGAGAAGTAAAAAGCAAAGTTTGATTGCCCACTCCAGTCAAGGAAGCGAGCTTATTTCCTGTTACGAATGCGCTCGAGACATTGTAAGTTGCAAGAAAACACTGTCCGAATTGAAGTTCGTAGATCTTTCAAGTCGAACAAGTATTCTCTATTGCGACAATCAACCAACGATCCGGATGATCGAAAATAAGTTTGAAACCACCAGAAGCAAGCATATTGATTTAAAGTTCTACATCATCAAGGACTACGTAGAACAGGGTGAAATTCTACTAAAGTATGTAAGCAGCCAGGATAATCCCGCTGATTTATTGACAAAGGTTGTGAATAAGACTAGACTTCAAGATTTGATCAAGCACTTAAAGGTCATGCAAGTCAACCGAGCCAGCTTATAGTATATACACGCTCATGCTTACACTCCAAGAAGAAAAGTTAATTCCGATTTTCAAGTCGAAGATTGAAAGGGAGTATTGTGGTTAAAATCAAGAAAGGGTTACTACCAAACCACAGTGCAATCCCCGTCATGAAATGAAATTATAGAACATTTTCTTCAAACAGATTTTTGACTTACAATGGAAACAATTGAAGCACTGCTATTGTAAAGAAACAATCACCAGAAGTCATCGGAAACAATTGCTCCGTGCATTATATAGTTGACACGTGATTGGACTGTTGGATTCTGCGAGAGAACCAAGGAGAAGCAGCAAGGAAAAATGCAGAAGTCATTGGAATATAAAGATGGCGATATTTAAGCGAAATGCAATTCTCTAAACAAGTATTTTGGAGACAGGTTTTATATCGAATGTGTGAAACATTAAGTGTCGATTTAAACTATGATTAATGAGAAGGATTTAGTGATATAATTTATTAATCATATTGTATGCTCTGTTTCAGCGTATAAGTAGTGACGTAATCTCATTCGATGTGCAGCAACTGGAACGATGCCATTTTGAAAGTGATACGAAATATTCCAAAGTTTATTTCCAATACCGAGAGCCAATGTTTATTTATACGAAGTAAGGATATAATTAAACATCGCATTGAAGTCTGCAAGTAAGTCATATTTTTCTTGTTGATACACAGAACACATTTGCATTAATTCACGAACAGCGTAACTATAGTTAAAGGTATCAAGATGACACAAGTAGATAATTCAACTATTAAAGTGAAGTAAAGACGTTTACCTTCGTGGATGCAGATTTACCAAGTTTTACAAAGAACATTTAACGATTGATTCACATACAGTGAAAGACTTATCGATTTAAGAGAGACTTTAAGCTGAAGCAACTATGTTAATTGTAAAAGAGTAATATACCATTTCTAGGAAGAAGAAATAATATATGTAACTAAATATAGCATTTAATCAAAGAATTAAAAGCACTTAATTCTAGTTTACTTGTTTATGCTCATTGAACCATTACCTTTAATTGACAGTATTTCTTACTAGGATAGGATTTGAAATAAAACAATTTTACATCCACCTACACCTATTCGTTTAACTTCATCTGCTATTTTATTTAAACGCTCTGCTAAAGTTATTTTCTAAATGTGAGCAAGTTTATTCCACAACATGGAATCGAGTTTAATCAATTTGCAGGTTTTCAGTGTGCAACCGGATATTAATCGATTTATAAACTTGCAAAAGATAATAGCAGCAGGGTCAATCCATATGAAATCAACCAATGGGTGTTGCTGACATATTTTATTTTATTTTTTGTAGAAATTCCAAGTTGAGAATTTCAAAACTGAAAATTTTTAACCCAAATTTTTGTAAAGGCAAATTTAATTTTCTCTTCGGCTGTAATTGAGTTAGCTTCGAAGGTTGTCATTTTTTCATGTTTTGACAACGCTGCTAAGTTATTGTTGCTGCTCGAAGGAATAAGTCTTTCTCGAGCTTAGTTTTAATTGTTTCTCGCGGCACATGGATTATCTGGAAGTGAGATAGTATTGTTGTAATGTGTCTGCCGCAGTGTGCTTTGTTCCCTCAACGTGATAAGACACGTGGAAAAATCGCTGCCCTGTTTGGCAGTGAGTGCATTTGGTTCCATCGTCGAGTACAGACGTGTGGGAAATTGCTGTTCAGTTAAAATTCTCACCAACGAAATGGATGTGAGAAAGTCTCATGTTCTCACTAAAGAAGAGAAGATACCCGCAGAATTTAGCCGAGACTAAAGTTCGCTGAGACGATAGCTAAAGTAGCTGTTACTATCGGATTGCCTGGATACGTTGGCAAAAACCAAATAAATACCAAGCCGAATAAATAGAAGTCTTACGGACGGGAAGACTGGGGACGATTCCAGTATTGCCTGAACGAAGTGCAAAAGGATTAATCGTCCGAAGCAGAAATAAGAAGCCGATAGCATTATTTGGATCGCAAACGAAAGCGTTAACTGCCCGAAGAACACAGCTACAGCCGGGAACTTCTGTGATGATAGAAACATAGGATCCATACTGGATGAAAAGCCTATATAGACGAATGCTAATCAGAGAGCTAATAACTACTGCTAACTTGAAGAAATAGATCCTCGTAGAATATGTCTAACGACGTGAGAAAAACTACCGCCAAAGAATAACCCTAGGCCCGGGAAAACTATTTGCAACGGAAGAAGAAGAATTCCGTCAAATATTGCAATACGGCAAAGGACAAACAACGAAGTCAAAAGTAATTGAGTTTTCTTTAGAAGCGTTCATCAGGGGAACTCGACGATTCGTTGTAAGTAAAGTTTTATTGAAATTTGTCTTTCAGCCTAATAGGAATTAATAGAAGCAATATAGGCCTAGATAAATCTATTCATGAAGAAAAGTTAGGATCTTAGAAATTCAAAGTATTCATTTATGTTAGAAGTTAGCGACGAGGAGTTATTAAAGAGTATCTCTAGCATAGAAGTGTAGATGTAATATAACTTCTAGGACTTGAAGTTGGATCATCATAGAAGAAGAGACTAGTAATTTAGCTGACAGTGACTCTTGTAAAAAGAAATAAGGCGAGGCTTTAGTAAAGGGAGCCTAAAGATATCTTCTACAAAAAAAGTGTGCTTTAGTAAAAAGGAGCATGGTGATAGACGGCTTTAATAAAAGTAGCCTAAAAATTAGCTTTAGTAAAAGAAGCTTAAAGAAGTTAGATGGCCCAAAGAATCAAGACCGCCAACGAGAAGCAAGTTGCCCTTGTAAGAAGAACAGAAATATTGAATTAAGAAGGACATTGAAATTTAAGAGAATCCTAGTTTAAAATACTGGATTTATGCTGAACTTAAAAAGCTGTTTGTAAATATTTTATTGTCACATTAAATGTGTTTATTGATTTCCTGCTTTAGTATTATTTACTTAAGTAATTTTGAGCACTAAATTTTACTCTGCTAGCTATTAGACTTCGATAAATATAATTTTAATCTTTACATTTTTGATAGTACAATTTCTGCTTATGTATACAGTTGGGAGTACAAAACGATTTTTTAAAAAAAATTATTATTATTACTTTGGCTTTTATCGGCCATTTTGTATACGAGGGTCGGCCGTTTTTGGCGTTTTCAGAGGTTAGCGATAAGTTAAATAACTTTTTTGTTTGTTACGATATCAACTTGAAATAAAAACCATCTTATTCTAAATGAAACCATCTACAAATCATATTATGATCAAAAATGTGTTAAGTTGTAAGGAAATAACCTAAAAGTTAACTAGAAAAATGTGTTTTCGATTGGACTAAATTGAAGATTTAGGGAATTTTTTTCCAAGAAGGGATTAAAACACAACTTTAATGTTTTTTCCCCGTAAAAATATAGTAGAGAAGAAGACTTAAAAAAATTTGATACCTTTTAAATGCCACCTTTAGGTTTTACAGGCCTTCAAATATCGCAATTTGTCCAAAATTGCCGATTTTCAAACAGGTATATCTCAAATAGGGACTGAATCAAAATTTCTGAAATTTCAAAAAATACTCTTCTATAGTATCTGGTAATAACCACATGAAATTTCATCATTGTGTTTTAATTAGAATAATTTTTTTAATTAAAGAAAAAAGCAAAAATACACAGTACGACGCACATTGACGCAGACTCCTAAAGTGTTAAAATACTTAAAAAAACACACCTTATAAACTAAATAAATAATAAAATAAACATTTTTTTTTACTAAAGAAGCATTTTTTTTTATATATATCTTCAGTCAAATGTTTTTGAAAGCAGTGCACAGTCACGTTACTATGGTCCAAACCGTCACTTATAACAGAAAGGCTTCTGTGGCTCATTTCAGCATTATGCAGCTCATAAAAGGGTGCAAGGTAACTTGAGGGTTACTCCAATGGTAGCTCTGGATTTCAATTACAGTTTACACATTTTGTACATATAGGCCTAGAATAGGTTGGTTTATTAGATGTGTTTTTTTTTTTTAAGTGCTTTTAACAGTTTAGGAGTCTGCGTCAATGTGCGTCGTACTGTGTATTTTTGCTTTTTTCTTTAATTAAAAAAAATACTTCTGATTAAAACACAATGATGAAATTTCATGTGGTGATTACCAGATACTAGAAGAGTATTTTTTGAAAATTTCAGATTTTTTGATTCAGTCCCTATTTGAGATATATCTGTTTGAAAATCGGCAATTTTGGACAAATTGCGATATTTGAAGGCCTGTAAAACCTAAAGGTGACATTTAAAAGGTATCAAATTTTTTTTAAGTCTTCTTCTCTATTATATTTTTACGGGAAAAAAACAATAAAGTTGTGTTTTAATCCCTTCTTGGAAAAAAAATTCCCTAAATCTTCAATTTATTCTAATCGAAAACACATTTTTCTAGTTTAATTTTAGGTTATTTCCTTACAACTTAACACATTTTTGATCATAATATGATTTATAGATGGTTTCATTTAGAATAAGATGGTTTTTATTTCAAGTTGATATCCTAATAAACAAAAAGTTATTTAACTTATCGCTAACCTCTGAAAACGCCAAAAACGGCCGACCCTCGTACACAAAATGGCCGATAAAAGCCAAAGTAATAATAATAATTTTTTTTTAAAAATCGTTTTGTACTCCCAAATGTATATATAAACAGGAAATGTACTATCAAAAATAAAATAAAATACGTCAGCAACAATGAAGTCAGAAATTGAGAACAATGAAGTCAGTTAAAAGAATTAAGATATGGAAGTTGAATAAGGAAGAAGTTAAACAAGATTTTAAAGAACTGATAACGACAGGATTGCCAAGAGAGGGAACTGCAGGAGTTGAAGAAGAATGGTCAAAGTTCAAGATAGCTTTTGTCGAGGCAGCAGAAAAAGTATGTGGGAGAACTTCAGGAAGGGCTAACCAGAAGGCAAAGCGAAGTGAATGGTGGAACGAGAATACAGTAAAAGCTGTGAGGGAAAAGAACAAAGCATGGAGAGAATTGTGGAAAAGCAGGAAAATAAAGGATGGAGAGGAGATAATAAAGAAAGGCTTATATGAGAACAAGAAAAAGGAGTGCAGAAGAATAATACGGGAAGAGAAAGAGAAAGCATGGGACGAATTCACAAAGAAACTGGAAGAAGATGTAGAAGGGAACAAAAAACTTTTATACAGAATGATCAGAAATAAGAGAAAACCAACTGAAGGGGCTTCAATTTTGGAAACAGAAGAGGGAAATCCAATTGAGACAGCTGCGGAGATAAGGAAGCTGTGGGAGAGCTATTTTAAAAACCTTTTGAACAACAAAGAACAGGAAAATGAGCACGCCAAGGGAATCCAAGTGGAGATAAGTAAAGGTGAAAGGTCAAAAGGAAACCCACCATCATGGCAAGAATTGGAAGAGGCAGTAAAAGTAATGAAAAATAATAAGGCAGGTGGACCGGATGAAGTTACTATAGATATGGTGAAAGCTGCAGGACCGGTGGGAGTACAATGGTTGTATAGAGTGATGAGGACAGTTTGGGAGGAAGGCACAGTACCTGAAGATTGGGGAAAAGGAGAAGTGATACCGATCTTCAAGAAGGGGAACAGGAGACTGTGTAAGAATTATAGAGGAATCACCTTGATGAGCCAATGCGCTAAAGTGTTCGAAAGAATTCTCCTGAACAGAATGAAAACTAAGTGTGAGAGATTGTTAGGTGAAGAACAACATGGGTTCCGGCCAGGGAGAAGTACAATCGATTTGATTTTTTCAGTGAGACAGATGGTGGAAAAGAAGTGGGAATTTGGGAAGAAAGTGTATATGGTGTTCATCGACATAAAAAAGGCCTACGATATGGTGAACAGGAAATACATATGGCAAAGTCTAGAGGAACTGGGAGTGGATCCATACATAGTGAACTGGATAAGAGAAATATATAGGGTGAACCGATGTAGAGTAAGAACCACAGAAGGGCCAACTGGTTGGTTTGAAATCCAGAGAGGATTAAAGCAGGGGAGTGTTTTGTCGCCAATGCTGTTCAATATAATAATGGAATGGGTAGGAAGAAAGGTTAAGGAAAACTTACAAAAACAGAGTAAAGACACAAAGCATATGATCTTCGCAGATGACATTGTAATATGGGGTGAGAAAATTGTTGACGTACAGAGGGAATTGGATGAATGGACTCTACAACTGAAACTAGTGGATCTTGAAGTTAGCGAAGAGAAAAGTGAAGTGATGGTGGTAGGACGGGACAAAAACCTGGAAAGGGATATCTGCATAAACAACAGGGCATTGAAGATCACAGATAGTTTTACTTACCTAGGGACCGAAATAACAAGTGATGGTAGAGTGGAGCATGAAATCACAAGACGGTTGGAGAAAGGGGGAAAGCTATACCAGGGAGTGAGACACCTGATATGGGATAAGAAAGTCCCAAGGAAGGCAAAAGAAATAATCTATAAAATGTATTACGTGCCTATAGTCACCTATGCAGCGGAGACATGGGTGATGAATGCTAGAGACTGGAGTAGACTTCAAGCTGGGGAGATGAAGTTTCTTAGAGGTATAGTAGGGAAGACTCGATTAGATAGAATGAGAAATGAGGATATCCGGGAGGAGTTGGGGGTAAAAAGTTTGAGGGAAAAGGTGGAAGAGGGAAGGCTGAGGTGGTTCGGGCACGTGAAAAGAATGGAAGATGGTAGGACTCCTAAGGTGTGGCATGAGTTAAAAGAAGGAGGGAAGAGACCAAGAGGGAGACCGCGTAAGCGATGGCTGGATGATGTGAAGCACAGCCTGGAAGAGAGAGGCATCCCATGGGAAAGAATATGTAGAGAAGAGGCTTGGAAGAACAGGGAGAGGTGGAGAGGCCTAGTTAATTCCTAGACCCACAGTTGGTGGAACGGGAAAGGATATGTATGTATGTATGTATGATTTCATATGGATTGACTCAGCAGCAAAAACTGCCATTTTATTTAACATTCAATGCCGCAAATGGGACTTGACACCTCCAGCTCTCACTTTCAAGACATGTGACAATTCTAAAGCAATTCATAAAGCTTTAAAACGACTTCGGAAATGTATCTTTCAGAGGAGAATCACATCACTTCACAAAAAACAAAAAAGGTTAGTTTTTAACTCCAGAACTTTATCCGAGAACTTATGACAGTGCTTGCCGCCAGGAACTTATATCAACATGTTGGAAAACGCAGCCGCTAAATTCCAAAATGAGTACACCACAGTGCATGTAAAGAAATTAACTAATCTTAGTTAGAAGAAATGGCCCATCATTCAAACTCAAAGAGGAAATGACAATGAAATCAATGTTAGTAGTTACCCTTTGACCTTTCATCAACGACAAATATTAAATGAGGCCTCAAGTTTAATATATTCAAGAAACCTAAATTGCATGATATTATTCCCCCCCATTGAAGCAGCCATTATAGTCTTGCCCGAGAATGATATCACTCATAATTTAAGACCTGCAATGGGAAATATTATACGTAAGGGTTTAAAAACTCCCATTAATAGTCAATTAAGTCCTTTGGAGCACATGGAACTTACTATCTAACCTAAAAAACAAGGCCAGTGATTTAAAATTTATTACCGCCGACAAAGTAGATGCCACGGTGATTTTGGATAATTCACAATATTTAATGATGGCCGATAGCTTCCTAGACACCACTCCAGGAATATCAATCACCCCGGGGTAATCCAAAAACCATTCTTAATCATAATAGAAGAGTTATTAGATCTCAAAAAACTCGTAACCACTACAATAGCCGATAGATTAAAGGATAGCTCTCTTGCTTTACCAAAAATCAAATTTCTTCCAAAAATTCATAAACCCCAAACCCAGAATGGATTATTCCAGGCGAGACCCATTGTCAATTGTGACAACACTGCAATTAAAGGGCTGTCCAATTTTAGTTATAATAAACTAAAAACGTATAATATTAAGTCTTGCTTTTCCAACGATAATAATTTGGCAGTAATACAAAAAATTAAACTCTCCAATTCAAAGATTCGTACGATTTTTTCTGATTAGACGTGGATTCCTTATTCACTTCCACTAGACTTGATCTCTAAAGCCTTTTCTCACTCGCAAAGTAAACATTTTTCTAACCATGTTGACTCCCAGCCACTTACCTAATTTTTGCCATTGGTGAAGGCCCTATTTAACCTATAATTTTTCACATTTCAAGACAGTATTTATAAACAGACTATTGGCTTATTCATGGGCCTTTCCGTTTCAGCCTTATTAGCTGAAATCGCAACGACTTTTATTGAGAATTCTGCTTTTATTTTTTATGATCAGGTTCCTATTTCCATTCGTTTTTATATGACATATCAGAGGGCTAGAATCAAAGGCAGCTAAATCCATTTTCATTATTCAATACATTTTAATTATTCAATAAAAGAATAACCTGTCATTATAGGCGTTCAGTGTACTATCCATTGAGTTCTAATTCCTACTCTTTGAAGAAGTATTTTGAAGATTTCTTCATACAACGTTACCAACTTAAAAGAAAAATACGATTTTTGTAAAATTTCAAAACATGGATTTAGCTGCCTTTGATTCTAGCCCCCTCACATGTAGATGACCTTCTTTTCTATAGTCATGAATCATCACAAATGGCAATAATGGACACTATCTCAAATATTCACCCTAGTATAAAATTTAAAATAAAACAAGTCAAAATATTATGCTCAATTTTAAATCTTATTCGCCCATTTCCTTCAAGGTAAATAATATCTACATGTCCGTCGAAAGAGCCTTCAAGTTATCTAGTAACTATGAAAATTTCTCCAAAGAAGTTAGCATTAGCAGGAATATTTTTATTAGCAATGAATACCCCCCACCCTTTTTGGATAAATACATCAAAAAGCCTATGAAATCTCATTATAAGAATGCGGGTTCAAATGTGAGAAAAGCCACCAAATATATCTCCATCCCCTATCACCCTTCACTGTTTAAAACACTTAACAGGTTGCTTCAACCTTTTCAATTCTCTTTAACATCCGCTTCCAAAAGCACTCTATTTAGAATACTCGATTGTAAACAAAAAAAGGAAAACACTCCCAATCAAACCTCAGCACAAGGGGTAGTTTTTCTATTCCTTGCAAAAATAGTTCTTGCAAATACGTGGGCGAAACGCGTCAAAAGATATCCAAACGCATGTACCAGCACAGATATACCATCGCTAATAATGATTTTAATTACAATACAGCATCGCATACTAGAGACCATAATCACTACGTTGACACTCCACCATCCTATGTCATGAGAGTGATCATTTCCTTAGAAAATGTAAAGAGTCAATATTTATTCTCACTGACGAGAATTGTTACAACGAAAACATCTCCGTCCAAGTCATACTGTCCGTTTTTGTTTTCGAGAGCCTTCAACGCTTTTGCGCATGCATCAGGTCTCCTTCGATTTCTTCAAATAAGGGGCAAGGAGAAACAAATTTTACATATGTTTACTTTTTATAGTGTTAGTTTACTAATAGCTGCGTTCTATTTGCGCTTTTCGGAAAAGAATTATAGAAAGAATAAATACTATTGCAAAAAGGCTCGAGTATTAAAAGCGAAAATGTCCAAAAGAATTTCTTAGGAAAGTATCCATCTCAGTGTATCACCCCTCTACGCAGTAAAATCGTCCCGCATTGGTAGCTCTGCCATTGGACTGTAGAGAAATATTGTGGACGTAAATAAATAAATAAAAAAAAAAAATTCCTCCTCACCCCTTATACACATAAAATCATCCATATTTCCACACCCCCAATGCAACATATGGTAATTTCCCAAACACATGATCTATCCCATCATACCACCTCGCCAAATTGAATTGCGCTATTATTCCATGATTAATAATTATTTCTCACACCAACTTGAAAAAGACTCTACTGAATCGAAACTAGTAGTTTTATATTTTGCAATGTTTTAATATCATTCATGTACAAAGTGCGTCGGCGTATTTTAATTCACTATTAGATGAATATATTTATTCCAAAGTTTTTAGTCTGATAAAATGGGAAAATCGTTCCCATCGATCTGTTCCACACTCATTCGACGATCCTCCAGAACCAATTTCTCCACTCGCTCGATCATGTCGCCAGACAGGCTTCTGCGAGGCCAAAATTGTCATGGTTTTCTCGTCACACGACGTTCTGCCTTCTTTGAACTGTCGCACCCATGCACGCCCATTAGACACATCCATGACACCTTCACCACATGTCTCACTCATCTGGCGATAAATTTCAATCGGTGTCACACCACACAAATGGAGAAAACGAATGATAACATGCTGATCTTGTAATGAAAACGTCGCCATTTTCAGTATCACAAACTGTCGCTCACTCTCGACGCTGCCGCTAAGATTCTGTTTGCCGTACAAAGCTGCCATCTCTGTCTCGCAATGACAAAGAGTGCCCGCTTATTTTAAAACAAACCGCATGTTTCTATCTGTTTCCAGTGCTGAGAAAAAAAATCGGAGGTGTTATAACTTGAATGCACCTCGTATGTTTACTTTTCAATATTGATTTCCAATATGTGGGTTGTTAAATGAGATGCTTTAGCACCGTATTCACATTTAAATGGCTTTTCACCTGGATGTGATCTATTGTGAACATTTATCTTAGAGTGATAATTTACAGAAGCGTTTCTTAGAAAAGTCACATTTGCATGATTTTTCAATACTTTTCGACGACATATCTGTAGCTTAGCTGACTGATGGTTTTCAATAACCTCCTTAATATCGATGTATCGCTTACTGAAGAGTTCGAAAGCACAAATATTTGAAGGTATATTAGAAGGTTTTATTGAAAAGAGCTGGCAGACGAATATCAGGTTTTACCTGGAACATCTGCTTCCAAAGCCCAAGAATAAGATATGTTTTCTTAAGTTTTACTGCAGATATACTATACTTTCAAATATCAGCCTGCAGTTCTCCAGGTTTATCATAAGTCAATTAAAGTCCACTGGAAGCGACTACGCGCTACAACAAGCGGCAACTAGCGACATTTGGCTACAACGCGATACACGAATCAAACGTAAGTAATAGTATTGGAGCTCGTCCTGTTGAAGAGCGTTTGTCGCGCGACATAGCGGGTTGTCGCTCTATACATTTAATGAGAAGAATCCGCTGACATAGGTCACCTCTGTGACCCCTTGAACAGCGTTGGACGAAACACAGAAGAAGAAAGAAACAGCCATGCCACTGCCGGGATTCGAACCCAGGTACTGGCGCACTGGTCGCCACGGTTGGCCGCCGAGACCGCACGACCACGCCAGCACGGCCTTGTCGCTCTACATCGCAAAAGATTCAATCCTGTTTGTTTTTTTTTTGACCGTGTAGCGCGACAAAAATGGATAGTGAGAAACTAATAAATTTAGTTCTTAATAAATATATACAATAAAGACACACAATTATTTACAATTAATTAATATTTTCAATTAATATTTTCAATTAGTATTTACAATTAATGTTTCCAATTAATATTTTCAATTAATATATTTACAATTAATGGTTCAATATAATATTTACAATTAAAAATTTTTGAAAATGGTGAATTAAAAAATATTTTTTGTTCCCGTTAAAATAAATTTAGTTAATAAATAATTTAATAAAAATAAAAGAAAAATTATACATCCTAGTTCCCCATCATCAGCAAGATCTTAATTGTAAATACTAATTGAAAATATTAATTGTAAATACTAATTGAAAATAGTAGTTGAAAATATTAATTGAAAATATTAATTGTAAATACTATTGAAAAACATTAATTGCAAATACTAATTAGAAATATCAATTGTAAATAATTTAATTAAAAATATTAATTAATTGTAAATAATTGTGTGTCTTTATTGTATATATTTATTAAAGGGCTGTACGCACTACTCCGTCTTCTGTTATGTTTCCGTAACGTAATTGCTTAAGA
>JAFIDM010120771.1:0-12692 GCA_023159025.1 Thereuonema tuberculata | reverse complement strand
AGAATATACATTACTTTATTTATAAATAAGTTATATATAAGTTATAAGTAGTCAACAACTTCAATAATTCATTGTTTTCTATTCAGTTTGATATGGCTTTCACATAAATAGGCTTTTGTAATAAAATAATGTAAAAGATGAATAAGGAATTTTAGCTACATTTTTGTTTTAGATATCAAAGTAAAGATAATAAAAATAAATTTAAAATACATTAACATAGATCAGTTAAAAATATTTAAAAATTTCGAAAATTGTATTTCGGTATTTTTTTGTCATTTTCCTTTTACCTCATAGTTTACTGCAAACGATATTTCAAGAAGGTACAATTGTTTTTCAAGACGTTCCCTCACCTCCTCGATTTCATCGGGATTTTGGGATTTGGTGCAACTCTCCTTCTTGTTTGGGATGTTTTCTTTTTGGAAGCAGCGCCAACCACAGCAGAAGATGGTTTCTGTCGTTTCGAGGAACTTGAAGAGCTGCCTTTGCTTCTTCCACAGGAAACTCGGTCGCTTTTCTTCAACTGAGCTCTGATTTCTGGTGAAAGTTGGTATTTCGCTTGTGCACCTTCCCCTCTTGTGTGAATCACTGATCCTTTCTCAAGCGCCCTTTTTAGCTAACTTTTGACACTTTGTCGCTTCTGGTCAGGATCTATGTTGTGCTTCCTTTTGAGATAATGAAGGATCATCTCAACGGTCGATCCCCTGGGTTCGTTCAGCTGCAAAATCGCGGAATTCACCAAAGTACTTATTTTGGGAGGAGGATTTGCAGCGTTTGGTTCCGTGGAAGACAAACGGTTTTCTGACTTTCTTTCCTGTGGAGGAGCCATTGCACCTTCCACAGATTGATCTTGGTCTTCTTCGTTGTCAGAATCTCCGTCTTCATTTGGATCATCTGATTACCGGAACCATCAGAAGCCAAAACCAGTGACTCATCATCGTTCTCTTTCTTAACCAAGGGATTATCTCGATTGGAAATCTCAAAATGCAGATTGTCTACATTTTGCGTTGAAACCACTTCTTCTTGATCAGAAAGCCCATTCTGTTAATTGTCTTTGCGCTAATAAAGAAAAGAAAAAAAATGTTTAAAACTATAAGAAAAAAAAAGATTTTTAAAAGAAATTATTTGAAAATAAAAGTATAACCAAATTAAAAGCAACTTGTAAACATTACAATTATTTTAAATATCATTTTGTTAAAAGTAAAGTTATAACTAATCTATTGACTTAAATCAATTACAGTACTGAATTTTATGTTGCATTAAATAAAAAAATTTGCAAGTTTCTATATTCAAAATTTATATTTATATATATTTATATAATATATGAGCTGTGCCTCGCGGTGTCCCCCGCGTTAAATTCGACCCTTCTCAGTAATATTCGGTTCTCGTCATGCGGCCAAGCCGCCCCGTCGCCGCCGCCGCACCTGTTGATTGATGTTTATGTATGTTGCTCTGCTCATATTTGTCGTAGCGGGATGTTATATAGCCTATAATCTTCCTCAATAAATTGGGTATCTACTGCAAGAAGAATTTATCAAATCTAACTGGTAGTTCCTGAAATTAGTGCGTCTAAACATACAAACTTTGCAGCTTTAGGTATTAGTATAAGATTTGTTGTATATATTATATATATACTTGAATGTAGAAACAGACATAAGCTTTTTTTTTTCATTTAAAATTTTTATTGAAGTCAAAGAAAAAAATATCTAGAATTTGTGGAAGAGATATTTTTATCAAAAGTTATTAAAATTAGTAGAGAAGAGAGAGAAGACTGAAAAACTAGGATTGATACTTCAAAATAATAATAATGAAAATGAAATATTATAATTAAACCGAGATTTGCTTAGCAAGGAAACGTCAATCCTTTTTGCTGTTTTGTTTAGAGACATGACAGTTTTTGAATTTATTGGCTATTTTTACGTTGAGTAAACTATATCTTCTTTCAATATCCAGAATATGTTTAATATCGTTCGATCTGAAAAACTAGATTCTCGTTAAGATGGCTGAATTCGTTTCCAAGGTAGTTCATGACCATTGAAGTGCATTATTATAAATCTTAAAAGATTAATTAAGTTTCTCTTTGTTCAGAATATATTTGTATAATAACAATATCTTCAACTTATTAATAATTATCAATAATTATTATTATTAATGAATATATATTATTTTATTTGCGAAAAACTTGACAAAGCGGATTAATAGTTTCCGTGAAATATCGTTGAAGAATTTTAAACAGATGAACGAAAATGGAATTAATATATTTTCATTTTATAGATTTAAAATTTCAAAGGGCATTTTTAAGTTTTCTTTAAAATAAAATTCATTAATAAGATTGAGATGCAATTTCTTTTGAGTAAGAGATTTATTTTTGTTATGAAAAAAGAAAAAAAGTAGGTAACCGCCATCTTGAACATATATTTACATTTGGGTTTCGACAAATTTTACGTTATCAGATTCCCATAAAGTGCAGAAAATTCTTTCACATTGACATACTTTTTGGAAAATTCTTTCAGAAGAAATAATAAATATCTTTTACTTTTATTTTAATAAAAATTATAAATAATTAAAGTATTACTAAAATTTAATCATTAATGAAATGCAATAATACATTTCATGCATTTTTTGGCTTGAAATGTTTATTCTAAAGTATCATCCTTGGTTCTAACAGGTATGATTTCCAGCTTTCGAAGTCATTATTTTTATTTGATTGGACATAAAACTTATTTTATGTAATTTTATTACATCTTAGCAGAATTATTATACTATTTATTGTATTGTGGAAAATGATAATAATGCTTATAAAAAGAGTTAAATAGAAGTGAAAAAAACTATTAATGATGTTCATTTCTAAGAATTCAGGATATAATCAAGGATTTATAAAAAATAATTAGAAAACAGAGAAGATAAACTTTGGAGCTTAGAAGAGACATTTCTGGTTAGCAACCAAAGTCAAATTACCAGGTGGCAAGCCCTCTTCTGCATACAGAAAAATTCCAAAAATGTAAAAATAGTATGAAACCAACTGTCTCATGAACATGTTTTTCACCTAGCTGTGTCAAATGGGCATGGATTTTCTTAGTTGGAGATTTTATAATGAAAAGTTTTGAATTAAAAGACGGAATTATATTAATTAACAAAATTCTTTAATAATAACAAAAAGACAATTTAAAATTGTAGTAAAAGCAAATCGAACGAACTATTCTCGAAACTCCTATAGAAAAGAACCTGTATTCTTTTCTATTTCGAACCAATACATATAAAATTTCCATTACGAATTTTTTTAAAAAATTTTTTCAACTAAATTTGAATAGACACATTACAGGTTTATGCTAACCTGTTAAAGAAACGCAAAAAAACAATGTCAGATCAAAAACCCAATTTTACAAAATGCTTATTGATGTGGTATAGATAAAAATTACATCAACCACCACACTTGATTGAAAAAATGAAAAAATATTTACAAATAAAAGCTTCATATCAGTGTCGTCCAAATTGCAGATTGGACATCAGAGGGAATATTTATTTATTATTTAGATAAGTATATAGATATAAATTAAAGTGAAATTATATAATCAACTTATTTACCAAAGGAAAAAATTTTTATTTTAGGAATGAATTTGAAAAAAAACCCATGTCTTTCTTTTCAACTCAAAAGTTTCTTTTGAAAAAATATTAACAATAGTAAAAAAATTCTCAAAGTTTGAAAATTAAATTTTTAAGATTTAATACGAACTTTGAAAATTTTTGAAAGTAATGAAAAATTTCATTACTACAAATTATATTACTTAGATTATTCGAATTTGGTAATATCCTATTTTGTTCAAGAAAAATAATTTTAACTTGAGAATTAATTATTACCCTATCTGACCGTGCCTTTAAAGATTCTGTGAGGGAATTCAGAAAACTAGCCATGCTTGCTCTAACGCTTCAAATTTGAACTTGTGACTATTCCTTCTTTCAAAATTCCTGCTACAACTTAGAAAAAGAAAGTCCTAATTAAAACTAATGGGTCATTTCTGGCATTTCAAAACACACACATGAATTTTGGACGTTGGCGGGAATTCTATTTGAGTTTGAAATGACCCTTATTTAAAAATTTCGAAATGAAAATCTAAGAGGCATCCATTCAGCCTCTCGCTAATGTTGTAGTATTCTATTCCATGGAAAATAGCTTCGTCACAAGATATGATTAAGTCATTATTTAGCATTCCCTATAATAATGAGGAAAAGCCACACACAATAATAAGAACGTGTGGATTTCACGATCCACACAATCTGTATCAAACATTATTTCATAACCCTCAAGTCTGCATTTTTTTATGTTTACAGCAAATAAAGAAACTAGAATCCGTCTCAATCTCTTTGGACCATTATTACGTGATCAGTAATAATACTGATAGCAGTGCATTGCAGAGGATAGCATTTTAATTCAGAATGATCTACAAAAGACTCATTTTCGAAATTGTAAAGCATTTTAGACAACAATGAAATAAGCTAGTCAAAACGTACTCATGCATAAAGTCCGAATAATACTCTTATTATTAAGCAATGGAAGTCCAAAACGACCAAATCTATTCTGAATATTCGAGAATCTAGCAGCAACGTCCAGGCCGGAATTTCAATTCAAAGTGATTTGTATATGTTTAACATATACGAATATATGAGAAGCTGCAGAATGAATTATTTTTAAATAATTTATTTCAATATAAGAAATAATTAATGTGTATCAAGTTATTTATATAGTATTAAAAATATAGTATTTAAAAATGTAATAAAGTATTTCAGTATTGTAGTATTATTATTCCAATATCCAATTTTTTTTTCATTACAGCGTCTTAAAATAGAAACATTTAAATTGAAAAAATCAAAATCTTGAAAACTACTGAATATTTCTATGTCGTTCAATCATCGGTTGGAGAATTTACCGAACCATCTAAAACTGTAAGTATCAGGTAGATTTATCATGGAGACGAAATGAGTGATTATTCAAAATTCGGTTTTCAAATTCTGGCAAAACAAATGAAAATCTGGCTAATCATTCGAGATTGCAAAATTCTTAAAATTCAGACAAGATAAAAAAATTTTTTTCTGAATATTTTAAAAATCTATAATTTTATGAATTTTGAATACAAAATAGCGGGATTCATATTTTTAATTCAAGTTTTCAAAAAATATGAAAATAAAGAGGAATTTTACTTTATTTTAACTTTTGAAAAATACACACACATGTCCAAAACTTAATAACGAACGCGATTTTAATGGTTACAGCCACAGAATCCGACAGAACAGCTTGTGGCGATTTGCATAACTGGGTATGTTCAGTAGAAAACAGGTCAACGTGCAAATTTCCGAATCGCGCGCATACGGGTCGCTTGGTTGTTCGACAACAGATAAAAAAGAAACTGCTACGGCTGGGGAACTGTCATTGTCTGAACTTCTGATGTGAAGGACCAACTCCTCAAACGTGAATTTTTTTGTTATGTCTCGAAGATTTCACCTGATGATTTCACCCGGGGAAGGAATAAAGTTGGGAGAAGACTGAACAATCCCGATATTGTCAGGGAGTTTGGAATAGCACAAAGCGCTGTCTCCAAATTCTGGGCGGCATTTGAAAAGACTGGAATGTGTTCCAGATCAACTGGATGAGGTCTTCCTCGCTCCAACTGTACGATGAAGACCGATATTTAGCGGTGACAACCAAACGAGACGTCAGACGACCAGTCAGCATGCAAGGCGCCTCCATTACAGCACTGGAATGAGGATATCCCGCCAAAGTTCAGTCTGCATTCGGATTTCAATGTCAGTGCACCTGAGTTGAAAGCGGTAGGGAGTACCAGCAGGAAAATGTGGAGAAAACAGCACCTGAATAAAGCTAGGCGAACACGCAGCGATTTTATGGCAATATGATTGGGACAAGTTGGCCCAATTTGATTGCGGACAACTTTATCAAGCGCTAACACGTAGTTTCTCCTGAACCAATATTGCCCTGAATTTTTATGGTTACGGCGCTTCTCACTAGGGACAGCTAAAGAGAGAGCGTGTTTTCGTACAGAATTGCTATAGTATTAAACGCCATCCCTCTATAGAAATCAATTACGATTCTTTCACTATCAATTGACAAATTGTTGTTGCTGGAATTATCTGTTTTGGGCCGACCCATTTTGCTGATTTTAAGCCTTGTTTCTCAAAGAAAATGGCCGGCGTGAGTGACTGAATTTCCGATGTTCAAAGGCCCGCCTCCTTCGACGACAGCATTTTCACGTGATGTCATCCGTTCATTTGATTCGCTTTGGTACCACCAACTAATATTGAGCCAACTAATATTGGGCCAATATTGGTACCGACAATAAAATTGGGGCAATATTGTTCAGGTTGGGGCAATCAAATTGGGGCAAACGATTGCCAGCAATCAAATTGGGCCTGATTGTCCCAAAATATCGCCTCGTGTTCGGCCAGTATAGGAGAATAAGAAGAATGAATGTTTCATGAATATCCTAAAGCTTATTTGTGAAAATTGCTTATTTTAAGTTTAAAGACAAATTTTATAAGCAAATTGTAGGTTTCCCAATGGGATGTCCAATTTGTGGGATCTTTTGTAATATTTATATGAATTGGTTAGAATTTCAAACAATTTTTAAATGGAACAAGGTAAAATTTAAATACCGGGTGATCAAGAAATAACAGGAGGTGTTCGGGGGCCCTGTAGCGTGTTACGTACTGGACGGAATAGAACAAAATCTGGCCACCATTCACATTAAAGTATGCGGTTTCGATTTATTAAGAAAAAAAAGGTAGTACCAAACAACGCCGATAGGGAATTCTGGCGCTGCGGTCGAAAAATGCAGCATGAAATTTGCATGTACGGGTACTTTCAGACACGATATCGAGAATAAAAGGAGGGGTTGCGGGAATTCTAGTCATTCTGCAAGAAGTCGCCATTCGATGGCGTTGTCAGAAAGGATGAGGTTTCTTGGTAAAGCTTCTCGCAAGCCTGTGCAATATGTAATGTTGAGGGGTCAGTGAAAATATCTGAGATTTGTTGTATCAGGTCAGGTTTAGCTGTGAACAGCTTAGCAATTCTTATTTTGCTCATGCCATTGATCGCCGAGGTGGTGTCGCATTCGGACAAGCTGTGGAGAAGGAGGATCTTCTTGGCATATAGGAGCTGTTGAAGTTGTGGCACTGAAAACAATTTGGTCTCCACCTTCCCGTGGCCTTGCTTCATAAAGAACACGTTGGTAGATGATGGAGTCAATCCTATGAGGAGGACTATCAAGTCCACATCCTCCCCAAATATTGCAACAGTTGGATGTACAGCAGCTTTATCCAATCCACAATTAACAATAGTGCCGTCAGCATCATGCATCTGCAGTTGCAAGAGTTGTTTCAATCCCTGCTGCTGTCATTTTCTCGGTCAGGAAGTGGATCAGTCTTGTTTTGTTCCTTTTGTTGGCGAAAAACTGCTCCTGTTGAACTGTGGTCGTGCTTTCATTACAATGAATGTCAACCATGAATATGTCAAGCGTAACAATGAATTATTGATGTTTTTGACTATAACTATATAACTTATTTATAAATGTATATTCTGTAAAATCAGTATTATTTTCAAAGTTTGAATTTAAAATGAAGTATTTTTATTGGTCGTAAGATATTTACAATTCATTATAAATATTAACTATTTGTTAAATAACATTGAAAAATGAAATAATTATTTATTATTTAACATTGAAGAACAAAATCTAAAAAAACAGATCCATTGTTTTTTGTATCGGTGGTAATAGTATATTGTAAAATTTAAAGTCCTACAGTTAATTGAAACGTATTTAATAAATTTTATATTTTATTATATATTTAATTATATATTTGTAAATAACAAATTTGTTGTAATAAAGCTGACATCTTTTGCTTTACTGATACTTAATATCAAGTGGTTATTTACTGTAAATATTATAATAATCATAAAAGTTTTCATTTAGACCAAAAAAATAAAAAAAAAAGTTGCAAAATCTAGGTTAAATTATACAATATACAATTTTTTTTTGTTCCTCGTTTTATTTATAACTCTTCAGTTATCACTGAAGCAGGAAATATCCAAAAATTGAATTTATCAAATATTAAAGTATGTAAATATTGTCCTCGTTGAAATTTCAATGTATATACGGTGTCCCAAAATATATATACATACTTTAAATGATTATAAATTAAATGTGTAAGATAATTTAGGTTTTATTCAAATTAAAGCAGAGAAATGTAGATTTTTTTTTGAGTTATCGCAATTATAGGAAACGATGGTCATTCTGGTCCAAGGTGTTCCTAAAACATTTCTTCACACTAATTTTTTTTCTTTTTCAGTTGAAATAATGGCTGAAATGAGACTATGCTTTTACAAAATGAGACTTGTCCTAAAATACTACTGGATGAGAGAGAATCTGCGAAACAGACGGTTTGAGCGAAAAGGTTGCATTGATTAACCCCCACGTTCACTCACGCTCACACCAATGGAATACTTTTTATGTATGGGGATTCTATATAGTTTGCTATGGCTTTCACGTAAATAGGCTATAGTAAAAAAATAAGGTGAAAGATGAAAAAAGAATTTTAGCCACATTTTTGTTTTAGATATCAAAGTAAAGATAATAAAAACAAATTTAAAAGACATTAACATAGATCAGTTAAAATTTTTAACAGATTTGTGAAAATTATATTTCGTTATTTTTTTGTCATTTTCCTTTTACCTCATTATAGTTTACTTGAAACGTTATTTCAAGAAGGTACTACTGTTTTTCAAGACATTCCCTCACCTCCTCGATTTCATCGGGATTTTGGGATTTGGTGCAACTCTCCTACTTGTTTGGGATGTTTTCTTTTTGGAAGCAGCGCCAACCACAGCAGAAGATGGTTTCTGTCGTTTCGAGGAACTTGAAGAGCTGCCTTTGCTTCTTCCACAGGAAACTCGGTCGCTTTTCTTCAACTGAGCTCTGATTTCGGGTGAAAGTTGGTATTTTGCTTGTGCACCTTCCCCTCTTGTGTGAATTACTGATCCTTTCTCAAGCGCCCTTTTTAGGTAACTTTTGACACTTTGTCGCTTCTTGTCAGGATCTATGTTGTGCTTCCTTTTGAGATAATGAAGGATCATCTCAACGGTCGATCCCCTGGGTTCTTTAAGCTGCAAAATCGCGGAATTCACCAAAGCACTTATTTTGGGAGAAGGATTTGCAGCGTTTGGTTCCGTGAAAACGGTTTTCTGATGATCTTTCCTGTGGAGGAGCCATTGCACCTTCCACAGATTGATCTTGTTGGTCTTCGTTGTCAGAATCTCCGTCGTCATCTGGATCATCCTGATTACTGGAACCATCAGAAGCCAGAAGTGACTCATCATCGTTTTCTTTCTCAACCAAGAGATTGTCTCGATTGAGAATCTCAAAATGCAGGTTGTCTACGTTTTGTGTTGAAACCACTTCTTGATCAGAAAGCCCATTTTGTTTTTTGTCTTTGCGCTAAGAAAGAAAAAATGTTTAAAACTATAAGAAAAAAAAAAGATTTTTAAAAGAAATTATTTCAAGAGAAAAATATAACCAAATTGAAAGCAACTTGTAAACATTGCAATTATTTAAATATCATTTTGATACAGTGGTGGTCAGAATTATAAGGACAACTGAAAATTTCACAGAAAAAATTTATTTCTGAAGTAAATACAGTGAAATGTATACATAAAATGCTTTTTTATGCTAGAAATCATTGTAGAATGCAAAACATTGGAAAATGCAAAATATGAATGATTTGCCGTATTAAACAAAAAATGTCATTGTAAAAACTGGCCAAAATTATAAGGACAATGAATGTTTTTGGCCGAAAACATACTAATAATTAATAATCTCCCCCTTCTTCTCAATCACTTTCGTCAGTCTTGACGTCATAGAGTTTGACAGTTCCTTAAGAACGTTTTTAGAAATGTTTTTCCAGGCTTTTTCGATGGAGGACATGAAATCTTGCTTATTTTGATATTGAACACCATTTTTGTATACTTCGTGTGCCAGAATACCCCACAGGTTTTCCATTGGATTTAGATCTGGGCTTCTGGCCAGCCAATCAAGTAATTTCACGAAATTAGCATCAAACCATGCTTTCGAAGTTTGAGAAACATGTACTGAGGCATTGTCCTGCTGGAACAAAAAGTCTCCACTTGTAATTGACGGTGCTTCTGATAAAAGATTATTGCCCAATATGTAAATATAACTCTCAAAACTTCATTTTGCCCTGCACAAAAACTATTGCAGTGGTTCCGCCAGTTGCGAAACCTCTTCAGACCAGCCACTGTGCCACCTCTAAATCAATGGTTGGCGAAAATTTCTTTTTCTTTACGGAGATCATACCAGAAGTAGCGAAAACCATCTGGTCCATCCAAATTAAACTTTTTCTCATCAGAAAAGATAATATCATCGCACTTCTTTTTCCATAGTAATGCATTTTTTGACAAACTCCATCTTCAGTCTCTTATGAACTTTTGTAAGAGGTGGTGGTGACCTAAGTTTTCCTAACCAACCTTTTTTTCTTTTTGTAAAACATGTCGAACAGTTCGAACACTGCATCGTAAGTTTAATTCCCGTTTAATTTCCGTTGATGTTTGTTTTTTGGAGCAAGCTCGCCTTATTATCATTCTTTTCACAGGCACAGAAACAGAAGATGGCCTACCTATACGTCTTTGCCGTCCATATTTTTCGGGATTTTTAAGAAAATTATAAATAACCGTTCTCGATCTATTCAGCTTTGTCGAAATTTGATGTACAGTAAGTCCTGAACTTTTAAAAGCAACCACTTTCCCTTTCTAAAACTCCGACAGTTTCGTACCTAGTGGCATGACTTAAAAAATAGAATGACGTTCGCAAACTCTTACTATGCATTTATATCGTCTGGGAGTGCCGTGTGCTGAACAAAAAACATGCAAATTTTGCTTTTTAGAACACACAAATAGCATTGTCCTTATAATTTTGTCCATATCACAGTGCTGTCTAAATCCAAAATACATTTTATGAATGTGAATTTCCCATATATTTCCATAAAAACTAATAAAAAATGCTGCATTTATCGTTGGTTTCCAGCCATAAAATTTGCATAATTTTCCAGCCAACTGTAACCAAGTTTGGCGATTTTTTCCCTTGTCCTTATATTTTTGACCACCACTGTAGAAGTTATAACTAATCTATTGACTGTAATCAATTACAGTATTGAATTTTAAGTTGCATTAAAAAAAAAAAATATTTGCCTGTTTCTACATTCAAAATTTATGTATATGTATATTTATATAATATACGAGCTGTGCCTCGCGGTGTCACCCGCGTTAAATTCGACCTTTCTCATTAATATTCGGTTCTCGTCATGCGGCCAAGCCGCCCCGTCGCCGCCGCCGCACCCATTGGTTGATGTTCATGTTTATTGCTCCGCTCATATTTGTCGTAGCCGGATGTTAAAAACCCTATATTCTTCCTCAATAAATTGGATATCTAATGCAAAAAGAATTTATCAAATCGGACTGGTAGTTCCTGAAATTAGCGCGCTTAAACATACAAACTTTTCAGCTTTATGTATTAGTATAAGATTTGTTGTATATATTTTATTTATACTTGAATGTAGATAAAGACAGAAGCGTTTTTTTTCATTAAAAATTTTTATTGAAGTAAAACAAAAAAAGCTAGAATTTGTGGCAAGATGTGTTTATCTAAAGTTATTAAAATTAACAGAGACGAGAGAGAAGACTGAAAAACTAAGATAGATACTTCAAAATAATAACAATGAAAATGCAATATTGGAATTAAATCGAGATTTGCTTAGCAGGGAAACAGTCAATCCTTTTTGCAGTTTTGTTTGGAGAACGATCTGAAAAACTAGATTCTCGTTAAGATGGCTGAATTCGTTTCCAAGGTGGTTCATGACCATTGAAGTGCATTATTATAAATCTTAAAAGATTAATTAAGTTTCCTTTTGTACAGAATATATTTGTATAATAACAATATCTTCAACTTATTAATAATATATTCATAATTAATATTATTAAATAATACCGTATATATTATTATTATTATTTTATTTGCGAAAAACTTGACAAAGCGGAACGATAGTTTCCGTGAAATATCGTTGAAGATTTTAAACAAATGGACGAAAATGGTATTAATATATTTTCATTTTATAGTTTAAAATTTCAAAGGTTCGTTTGATATGGACATTTTGAAGTTTTTTTAAAAAAAAATTCCTTAATAAGATTGAGATGCAATTTCGTTTGAATAAGAGGCTTATTTCTATTATGAAAAAAGAAGAAAAATAGGTTACCGCCATCTTGGACATGTATTTACATTTGGGTTTCGATAAATTTTACGTTATCAGATTCCCCACAAAGTGCAGAAAATTCTTTCACATTGATATACTTTTTGGAAATTCTTTCAGAAGAAATAATAAATATATTTTACTTTAATAAAAATTATAACTAATTAAAGTATTACTAAAATTTAATCATTAATGAAATGGAATAAGACATTTTCTATAGTAAGATGATCAACCTTGTTCTAACAGGTATGATCTCCAGCTTTCGAAGTCATTATTTTTATTTGATTGGATGACATAAAACTTAAGAGCTATTACAAATTATTTATATTTTATTTAATTTTATTACATCTTAGCAGAATTATTACACTATTTATCGT
>JAFIDM010120770.1:1841-12693 GCA_023159025.1 Thereuonema tuberculata | reverse complement strand
TAATATCAATTTTATTTCCGCACGTTAAGCTTGTTGTTCAATATATTCTTTTTTATAATTTAATCCTTCTTAAGCTTAGCAGTTGCTAACGGGAATTAAATTTTTGTCCTTTTTTATTATTAATTTACATATAAAAATAATAACAAAACAGAAATTTAAAAAAATATCATTATTCTGAAAAAAAAAAATAACACTTTTTGAGACTTTAGATTTTTCGAAATTCTTGTTTTCTTAATCAGTTACCAAAGTAAGGCACGAACTAAAATGAGAAATTCGCACCCTGAGCTGTTACCGCTCGGACCGTTTCGTCCTTTTTAGGACTTATCAGCAAGCCAAACTACACCGATGATGGACTCAGAAGGTGCGAGTATTTTGTATTTTTGTTCATTTTTGGTTATTTTTTGCTAGGATTCCTTTGGGGGAGGTCCTGTTCCCGGGAGCGAGACCCTGGATCTTAACCTCTCTCACCTTCTGAGTCAGTCATCGGGGGAGTTTGGCTGGCTGATGTGTCCTAAAAAAGACAAAACGGTCCGTCCAGTCTGTTGCCGGTGACAGCTCAGGGTGAAAATTTCTCTTTTTAGCTTGTGCCTTACTTTGCTAACTGATTTTGAATTATTCGGGCACATTAAATTTCCTTTCTTGTTTTTCTTCTTCGAATATTTTTTTAAGTACATTTTATCAAGGCCTAGTAATTGAAAATTAAATTTAAATTTGTTGGATCGCCAACTAAATCTTCTATGTAAGAAGATAAATAGCTAAAGATAGATAAAGTCCGACAACGATAACGTGATGATGGGAAGAAACCTTACGTGAGTATGACGTATCTATTTTTCAGCCAATCAAAAACAAGCGCGCCTCAAAGCACAGGTCTCTACTAATTTCCCTCAAAATGTCGCCCCAGAGTATTTTACAGAATAGAGCTCGAAAAAATATTTTACAGTTTTAAGATTAATTCCGATAGGAATTGGAAAATGGAGGATTTTTAAAATTAAAACTAAATCTTTGTTTTTGATTTGTATTATAGCTGTTATGCAATATTTTTCGGAACCTTTAAGAGGCTAGTACTAATATTATGGCTCTAGTGCTGACGTCGAATCGTCACATTAAAGTGGTCGGACGATACAGAGACAGCTTAACAATTAAATGTGATTTTTAATTAATTATAGTAAAATTCAAAGACAAAAATGCAGAGTGGCCATAATGGAAGTATCCTTATTCAGAGCTCTCTGTACCTCCAACTAATAAACAAGAGGCCAATAGAATTCAGAAATAATCCAATTCCACGCATAAAGAAAAGGCTTAAGACAAAAAAAAAATAGGTTCCAAAATCTGCCAACAGTGTGAAATTTAGCAATCTACCAGAGAAAATGAATTACAAAGCATTAAAAGATGAAATAACTAAGATCAACTTTTAAACTCATTCACAGTCGATGATGTTGAAGCGGCTTTTCTATGTGATTTCCATTATTCTTGACTAGAAATTGCATTTTATCAATATTGTGCTCATGTTCCACACCTGTCGTTATATTGTCCTTTAAGACACTTACGTTATGGGCACTTCCTCCATAGACTGTGGCCTTGAGATAACCTCTTAGTCAAAATCACAGGGTGTAAGATCAGGCGAGCATGGTGGGCATGCAATGGGAAGGACTTTCTTCAATCTTCATAATAAAGTTATCTTGGGTTTTGAAACGTTTGGTCGCTGATCTGTAATTATCACAATAATAATTAATACCAAAACGTCTGAAACCATCATGAAAATTCCAGCCATCATTTCTTATGCCAGTCTCCATTTGCCTGGAGCAATCGGGATAGAACGATTCCTTTGGTGATTACCTAAGATCTTAATTTTGCCTCTCATCAATTTTCTTTTAAGAAAGCATCACAGATAATCCCACAGGTAACAATAATCTCAGTGCCATACTCCAAATGATTTAGACCCATCAAATGATTTATAAGTAAATAGAAAACGTCCTGGGTACTACCCCATTTCATGTCCTTCAATCTCTTCAATAATCCCTGAGTATGTTTCTTTTGTTATAGTTGTTTGAATATGTCCAGTTCAAGTTAAACATATTGAAAAACTTCAATAATGATAATTACGATACGGGATAATGGATACTATAGGGTATTATGATAATATCCGAGCGAGATCTGTGGCCATAAAATAACTTTCCGTGTTTGGAGGCATCTGCAGCGAATACTAATGAACGGAATGAAACCAAAATTCAGATATAGTCTATAGAGGGCATGGGGAGAAAAATTCTGCAGAAAAAAACATAGTACCAAAAGTCACCGATAGGAGAAAATTCGGCGCTACTGTCACTCTCAACGTAAATTATGCAAATTTTCTAGTGCAGAAGTGACAGCAGCGCTACTCAGTCCTTTTAAAAAGGGAAGAACGAACGTTCAGTCAAGCAGTTCGTCGATTGACTGTTGAGTTGTACTCAATATGCAGCCTGCCTTATCTCAACATCGTTATTTGTAAAGCGGTTTTACGAGTGCAATACAGCGGCAGCTCTTAGGGAATTTCGAAGGCTTCATAACCTACGTAAAGGTCCAATGTCTGCTGTAACACTGCGAACTATGTTTCATAAATTTGAAGAAACTGGATCGCTAGGAGTGAGAGTCGGCAGAGGACGAAAACTAGTATCGGACAACACAGTAACTGATGTTGCCGACACAGGGACTAGTAGTGGTCGAAGCGCTCATGCAATAGTTCGCCAAACCGATATGCCTTATGGGACTGTCTGTAAATCTAACGGAAAATGCTTCATTTCTATCTGTATAAGATCATCGGTTGCAAGAACTAAAACCTAAAGATTATGAAAGGCGCCTAACTTTCGCGCTAACATTTCTCGCCCACATGGATATCAACAATGATTGGCCTTGGAACATATTGTGGGGAGATGAGGCTCATTTTTATCTGAATGGGTCAGTAAATATTCAAAACTGCCGAATCCGAGCATTGAACATCCCTCAGTTATTCATTAAGTGCCACAGCATTCTGCAGAAGTAACTGCACTGTAAAAAGTTGACAGTTGAAAAAACGGTAAATAACCGTCAATTATAGCTGCCGACTTATTACCGTTAAAATGACGGTGACCGTAATATATGCAAGAAACGGTCACCGTCTTTTTAATGATAAATTACCGTTAAAATGATGGTGACCGTAATATTTGTTAGAAACGGTCACCGTCTTTTTAATGGTAAATTACCGTAATTTGTACAACACCGTTAAAAAAAAAGGTCACCGTATTTGTAACAGGTGTTAGCAGTTTATTTTCCCCTCTTGTTGTTTAAATGGGAATCATGGCTGAAAACTGTTACAAATACGGTGCCAATTTTCTTTTCTGTATTTTAATAATATATGTCAGATAGTAAGAAAAATGTATATACAAATGGGGCCAAAATAAATTTGCACTACCTGATGCTGGATCCACATCCGATCCTTCGTCAGGTGACAATTGGAGTTCTTTTGTTCCAATTGTAAATATCATTGAAGTGCCACACGAATATAATGGAAAAAGTAAGAAATGTGTTCTGTAGCCAAATTTGTGTATATTGTCGAAGAATTCTAATTAACAATGTGTATGTAATACACAGTAATGGCACTCTGTTTTCTAAACTTATAAAATTTGTGTAGGTCAATGTATCATAAAACATTATATAAAATATATAAAAAAAAAGATGCACACCGAATAAAAGGTAGTACATTTTAATAACTTTATAGCCAAGCATGATAAATTGCATGGGTATTTACAAATGTAACACTTTTGATGAAACCTGCAGCATTGATTTCTTATTCGCCTTGCATTTCTTCTCAATGCTTGTTTCTGAAAGAGAAAAATTAATTATTAATATGCATCTATTATTAACTATATATAACACTTTAGAAGTTCTGTATCTTGTATTATATTTTTATGTGCTAAAGTATGTACATGTAAAAGTATAATTAATGACTGACTGGAAAAATGAAAATATTCTTAGTCAGGACATAAATTACATTCTTCAAAAGTTAGAAATTATGATATAAGTTGGGTCCAAATGCTTGGTTTTACTTCTGTCAACAGTGAAAGTTCCTGTTAATGCTATATTTAAGTGAATACAGTTGCGTGTGTGTCGCATGTATATAAATGGACATGTGTAACTTATTCCCTCAGTTTTCATGGTATGACAACTCTTTAATTCCAAAACTCAATAAAAGCACTCCACACAACTAATATTCAAGTGCTTGCTTTGTATGAAAAGATAATGACATTCAGGATGTGCAATTACAGCTATTTTAAAAAAATTAACTTATTGTAACTGATTTGATAAATTGAAAAAACTTCATCTACACTTCCTTTTATTATCGAATTTTCGGAAGAATTTTCTATCTTCCTTCTTCAAGATTACAATGTATAGTCAGGTGATATCAAATTACAAAAAAATTCTTAGCATCTTAATTGATATCACCTGACTATACATTGTAATCTTGAAGAAGGAAGATAGAAAATTCTTCCGAAAATTCGATAATAAAAGGAAGTGTAGATGAAGTTTTTTCAATATGTTACGATGTGATTTAAAGAGGAAGTATGGATTTAGAACTGATTTGATAAATAACAAAAACATTAAAGTTTACCTTACATTTTATTTAAAGGTTAGGTTTTTTACAAATTGATTTAAATTTTTTTATTCATTCTCAAATTCAAGATCAGTGGTGGAGATCAGTTCCCTATTAGCTTTGGTAGACTATAGAAGAAAATTGATTAATAACCCATCTTCAATTTAGAAAAACATCTTGATAATAGTTTTTTGAGATGGGCAGTACAATTGTCAAGGAATAAAAAAAATAAAAAAATAAAAAAACAAAACAAGAGAGGATACAAACACACTTATTCACATTATTATTATTTTTTGATGAGTAGATTTATAACCTTCCATGGAGGAAATTAACACATTGTAAAAAATATATATATTTTTGTGAGTTTTTGTGTATACATGTATGACAGGGTGGGTGGGTGAGGCTGGATTAGTATCTCTTTCAAGTTTTTTTTTTTTCACCTCTATGCAAAGATACAAATCTCCTCACCTAAAAAAAAAAAAAAAGTAATAATGTGAATAAGTTGTGTTTGCATGAGTATGAAAGGTTGATTGCGAATCAATATCCTCTCTGTTTTTTTATTCTTTCACAATTGTACTGTCCATTTCAAACACCTATTGACAAGATGTTTTCCTAAATTGAAGATGCATTATTAATCAATTTTCTTCCATAGGTTACCAAAGTTAAATAGAGAACTGATCTTGAATTTCAGAGTGAAAAAAGAATGTAAATCAATTTTTAAAAACATAACCTTTTAATAAAATATAAGATAAACTGTAATGTTTTTATTATTTATCAAAATCAGTTACAATAAATTAATTTTTTAAATTTACATATCCTCAATGTCATACTTTGGTCATCTTATTTAAATGTTAAATAGCCAGAACACTAATTAAAAAAAAAAGGAACTTGGAAATTTCAATCCTAATTAAAAAAAACAATGAAGTGTTCCTTCATACTGCATATTTCAACATGGAAAATTAATGTTTGAGTATTGGTGAGGAAATTAATATAAATTTTTAATGTATGAATATTAAACATTACAAATTATACTTCCTACTTTTACAAAAATTTTTAGTGACTGTATAGTGAGAATGTGTCATTAACCCCTTATTATTTAACTAAAGGAATATTTTGAAAATTTTTTTTACTGAGCTGAAGCTTATAAGATTGTTTTTCTTTTATTATTCAGTACATTCTTCAACATTTTTAGACACGCTACTGATTTCTAAAAGAAAACACTTAGAAGTTATAAAATATCCTTATCTTCTGGATATGATAGTGAATGCTGAGACTAAAACAGAAATGCAGAAACACAAATCTTAAATTAGTCTAAAGGCTCAACATGAGTCAAATTACAAGAATAAGTAGGTGATTTATTATCTCTATTATTCTTAAATTAGTTTTTCTGCATTTATGTTTTAGTCTCAGCATTCAATGTTATAGTGTGTGTGTGTGTATATACATATATATATATATAGATATAGATAACAGTTGAGATAACTTTTAAGAGATAAATTGTACTTACAATGATCAGTGCAAGCAAACAGTGTGCTTGTCATTGCAATCAATGTGAACTTATTTACATATCTGCATTGAAATCTGCAATACTTAAAAAAAATAAAAGTAAATAAATAAATCTAAAGTTAATTATAATTATACGAAGCAAGCAGCAAGAGAACTTTTTTTACAAAAATGCTATTTTCTCTGTTACTATAAAAATCTTTATCAAAAGACACAATAAATTGTCAGCAAATTTACGAAATAAGATTTTAAAAATAAAATAAAATAAGGAGAGATACTCATTAAAATTTATGATTTATCTAACAAATGAATTAATAATAATATATACATACATACATACATATCCTTTCCCGTTCCACCAACTGTGGATCTAGGAATTAACTACGCCTCTCCACCTCTCCCTGTTCTTCCAAGCCTCTTCTCTACATATTCTTTCCCATGAGATGCCTCTCTCTTCTAGGCTGTGCTTCACATCATCCAGCCACCGCTTACGCGGTCTCCCTCTTGGTCTCTTCCCTTCTTCTTTTAACTCATGCCAAACCTTAGGAGTCCTACCATCTTCCATTCTTTTCACGTGCCCGAACCACCTCAGCCTTCCTTCTTCCACCTTTTTCCTCAAACTTTTTACCCCCAGCTCCTCCCGGATATCCTCATTTCTCATTCTATCTACTCGAGTCTTCCCTACTATACCTCTAAGAAACTTCATCTCCCCAGCTTGAAGTCTACTCCAGTCTCTAGCATTCATCACCCATGTCTCCGCTGCATAGGTGACTATAGGCACGTAATACATTTTATAGATTATTTCTTTTGCCTTCCTTGGGGAATATATATGGGAATATATATATATATATATGGGGGATTAAGAAAAGTTTTACATAAGTGCTTAAGAGGATAAAAAAAAGTTTTTATAATTTTTCTTTTCTAAAACATAACCAAGTATCCTTTACATATTGTTACATATAGTATTAAGCTAGAGCTTAAACAGAGATAATTATTATTATTGCTTAGCTATTTGTGCAATTTGTATACCTAAGAGTTTCTCAGCAAATCGAAACTGAATTTGATACAAAAATAAATAAATAAAAAATTTACATACGCACCAAGTAGCTAAGTAAATTAACATTTTTTCATTTACACTTACTGTATATCAAAATAATAGGCTAATTACTGAATAATTAAAATTTAGCTTTTTTATAAAGTGAAAGATTAAAAATAAATTATGTAAATGAGATGTAAATTTTGTATTCCACAATATTCTTAAATTTTATATTAAAAATATTTTTACTAGGCCTGCCATTTAAGTTTCTAATTCATTATTATTCTTTACTGCTACTAACATTTTTATCAGCTATTTCAAATGAATATTTTGTCTTAAAGCAATTAAATTAAAAGCTTCTAATTCTTACTCCTTTAGTAGTTTCTATTCTTGCAAACTGATTGTAGGAACAAAAAAAAAAAAAATGGATATAAACTTCATCCTTATCTTTCGAGAAATTTATTTGTTTCCGAAATATAATTGAAATTTTCTGAGCTTACTTTTTCCTATTTTTGGCATGCATCCTTAGGCTACATAAATTAACTAAAAAAAATAATAAAAAAAAATTGTATACTTACATTAAAGTGTTGAAGCGTCCATTCGACAGTTGGGCGAATCGACAGTTAGGCCTAAGAATCCACTCGAAGTCAGGCACATTTCCACTCGAAAATGTAGAAAATCTTCACTACTTGAAAAGAGTTGTTTTATCTAAATGAACTTCGGTATATCTTTGTATTAATAAACTTTGAAAATTTACTGATGAAACAGAAGCAATTGAATGGATTTAGAATTTAAATACAATGAACTGAAAACGCTAGCACGCCATATAACTTAAATTTTCCGGCGAAAGAGAAGAATACTGCGATTGCGCGATTCTGAAACTTTTACGTTGCAGCAGCAAGACTTCGCCGAAACTCTCACAAAACGGTATAAGACTGTGATTTACATTTTATTAGCCGACACTGTTTTTTTTATTGGATATCACTGTTAAAATCACAGTAAATTCTTACAGTGTGTGTGGTGTGGATTCACGGCAGAGTTGATATTAAAACCATACTTGTTTGAGACTATGACTCCTACAGGTCCTGTTACCTCTACCAATAATGGAGACAGATATCTGCAAATGCTGCAAACATTTGTCATTCCTGAATTACAACAAAGACAATGCTCATATATTCAAGATGGAGCACGACCATATATATCAGTACAGAACCCGTTTCACCATCATTTCGGGAATGAAAGGGTTATCAGTCATTATTGTCCGATGGAATGGCCGCCCCGTTCCCTGGACATGACCCCATGTGACTTTTGATTGTGGGGGTACCTTAAATCCATTGTGTATACTGGTTGCATTACAAACCTGCATTCGTTAAAAGATAAGATACGACGGGCTGGTACAAACATCCAAACTGACACTTTACGCGCAGCAGTAGAGAACGTCTTACACCAGATTCAATATGTTGTACACAAGAAAGGCCAGCACATTGAAAATGTTGCACGTGGTCCAGAGGACCCTAATCATTGATCAATGTCGGTAATGTTGATAATAGATTATTAACAAACAATTGATGAATAAAGATAAAAGTACACATGAAGTACTTCAAAAATATGTATACATGCTGGGGCCAACGCCAGCATGTATATAGAGATTTAGAGATATTCGGCGTTATTTTCATCGATTTTCAAGTATTTGCTTATAAGCTCACCGCTGTCACAAATAAGAAAGTGTGATGGTAGCGCGGTGATATCTGAATGATCACTGAGGTACTCGGGTTCGAATTCTCTGCGGGGTACGATATATTTTTTTTTTAATATCATTTCTTTCTTTTTTGTTTCTTTTTTCTGTTTTTTTTTTTACTGTTTTCTTATTTTTTTTTGTCTTTTTTCTTAATGATAATTCGTTTTTTTCCATTTATATTACGAATATTAGACAGAAAACCAATTTACGATTAGAAGTAAATAAACAACATTCTCATTAACTATGGTTTTTAATTAATTAGTTAATTAATTAAACTTTTTTTTTCATATAATGTTGTGGTGAAACTCTTTTACTGTTTCGATTTAAAATTATTTCAGTTGTGCTTTAATTTTAGGAAAAATTGAGTTTTTATGTAAGAGTAACTTCCCTATCTTAATTTTTTTTTCTTTATTCTAAAAAAAAAACAAAACAAAATTAGAATTCTCGTTAATTTTGGATTACTTAATTAACTATTTTTTTTCTTATCATGTGGTGAGTTTTTTTTCTATTTGTATTTAAATTATGTCAGTTGTTCTTAAATTTATGGCAAAAATAATTACATATGTTTTAAATGTAATACTTCACTAACTGAATTTTATTTTAAGGATTTTTATTGCACAGTTCAACAGTTGAACAATTAGGACAGCTACATTTAATTAATTAAAAACCAAAGTTAACGAGAATATTATTTATTTACTTCTAATTGTAAATTGGTTTTCTGTCTAATATTCATAATATAAATGGATAAAAGCAAATTATCACAAAGAAAGAAGACAAAAAAATAATAAAAAAAAAAACAGAAAAAAGAAACAAAAAAAGAAAGTAAATACACACAAAAAAGAAATGAAATTAAAAAATATATTTATGTATATCTTACCCCGCAGAGGGGTTCGAACCCTGATTCCTTGGCTTCAGAGGGCATTCAGATATTACTGCGCTACCACCCCACTTCATTGTTAGTGATAGGAATGAGCTTATAAGCCAATAGTTGAAAATCGATGAAAATAACGCCGAATATCCGAAATCTATGTGGCATTCGCCCCCAACATGTATGTATATTTTTGAAGTATTTCATGTGTACTTTCATCTCACAAAACGGCACTCCGATTTGAAAGATACCGGTTATGTCATCTCCTTGTGAGTGCTGTTGCTCTTGTTTAAATAGCATGGCCAGAGATACTTTTATTGCTATTAAAAATCTCGGTTTGAAGGGCACTTATGTTAAACGTTTCTCGGTCAAAGCACATGTTGGCATAATCGACAATGGTAGAAAAGCTAAATGGCCTCCTCCTTTTATATTAAAACTTTAACCTACCCTTTGCCCAGATACTTTTCTCATAATCTTAAGTTACGTTTCAAATCCCTTCTTGGCAAAACCAGTGGGATAACGCCGAAAAAGGCAGGACACTTTATATAGAGATTTATTACAAACATAGATGACAGAATTCTCATCTCGGATTTTATAATTAACCAATTTTTTTTCAAGCCATGAATACGTGTACCATGTTTCGATAAGATTCATCCAGTGGTTCATATCTTCATAGTCAGTACACATAAATATAAAAATATATACAAACAAGCACACACACGCATATACTCTGATTTCATGAGTTATTATTACTATTATTTTTAATTACTGTACATACAGTCAGGGCCATAACTGGGCAGGGGCAACTGGGGCATGTGCCCAAGGCCCTGACGGAAAAGTTCGCATTTTATTAAAAAAAAATATAAAGTTATGAACTATTATTTTGGGGAAATAAGTAGTTTTATTTATTTTATAAAATTTAGTGTAGGGCAGCCCAGTGATAAGGTGCTGGCAAGGGCAAATAAAAGCTAGTTACGGTCCTGCATATAGTATATAGGTATATAGCCTAATATTTTTCTTTTATTAAGAGGGGGCGCTCTTTTTGTGGGGATGCTACTATTTATTAATAGCAGAACCTTGGTGACCTGGGGGGGGGGGGGG
>JAFIDM010120769.1:155-12693 GCA_023159025.1 Thereuonema tuberculata | reverse complement strand
CCGGAATATAGAAGGAAGAAGGTTAAAATGGTGCTATTGACAAGCTTAGGACTTTCGAAATGCTCTTATTATACCCATCTAAGTTTTCTGAAAATTTTTAATGCTAGTAATACTGTAGCATTATAAGGAAAGGAGAAGCCTGATTATTTGGAATGCAGCCATTAAGATACCAGGAATTGCAAAAAAAAAAAATCAAGCACACACAAAAATTATTTAAAAAAAACATTAAAAAAAAACCAACAACAAACAACTCAATGGCGCGACAGGGTTTCAGTTGTCCTTACTGCAATCTTTTTTAATCACTGGAAGAACAGGGAGAGATATGATATATAAAACCACTTTAAACCAATGATCAATCAGAAATATGGGCAAGTCAATAATAGTCTGCAAGGGTGCGGGAATGATAACGAAACCAATAACACAGGCATACAGTGGTTTTGGTGCCGGGGTATTTCGAGCTGATTTTAAGTATAATTGAGGTGCTGAATCCAAATATGGCATTAGTTTTTTCTTAGCAGCTGTAGTTTCTGAAATATAAAAATGTTATGACTAACCTTAGGATACTTAACATGCGGATGTGTATGTGTGTGTGTTGTTTTTTTTTTAATAAAAAACATAGAAATCTAAAGTCATATATTTGAATATAAAGTTAAACATAAAGTTATATATTTTCTAGAGCACTTTAAAGCAATGAAAATCATATAAAAAATTAGTAGCACTTTATTAACCACAGTTACACTTAGTTTTGAAGAAAAGAAAAGTCACCGATCCAAAAAAAGTCAGATTAACACTTCGGAAGCTTCTTTTGCGTGACATTCTTGAATGTATTTTGTTTGAACAGTCTCTTTTGAGGTTCCAGTAGTAATCTGCCATCATGTGGGTATCCCATCTTGCTTGGTAGCGGTCATCCATCATTTTTATTTCCTGGTGAAATCTTTCACCTTGTTCTTCACTTGTATCGCCTAAATTTTCGGGAAAACGGTCTAAGTGGCTGTGTAGATAGTGAACTTTTAAGCTCATATTACATCCAAGGTTTCTGAAGTTGTTGAGCATCTCGTTTACTAGCTCAACATAGTTTTCAGCTTTGCGGTTGCCCAGGAAATTTCTGACAACCTCGACAAATGATATCCATGCTTTCTGCTCAGCATCATTCATGGACTTCACAAAAGCCAGATATTTTATAAGCTGTCTTATTTGTGGGCCATCGAAAATTCCAGTTTTCAGTACTTATCTGAGGTAATTTTCTTCCTATGTAAGCAAAGCATGACCCATTCTTATCAAGAGCCTTAACAAACTGCTTCATTAGGCCTAGCTTGATATGCAGTGGCGGAAAGATGATTTTCTCTCTTATCAACTAGAGGCTCGTTAAAGATATTGTTTTTCCCAACAGCCATGTTTTCTCTCTTAGGCCACTCCTTTTTTATCCATTGTTTTTTTTTTTTTTTGGTCCCTGCTATCCCAGAGGCACAGGAAACAAGGATATTTAGTGTTGCCAGTTTGCTGTCCAAGGAGAAAGTTTACCATTTTTAAGTCCAGACAAATTATCCATTGATGTTCCTGATATTTTATCTTCTCCCTGACCAAAGCTATGGCATCATATTCTTCCTTCAGTTGCGTTGAATGAGCAATTGGGATTGAGCCATATTTATTGCCATTGTGGATGCATTTCAAACTCCGGTTAGAGCTATCAAGAAATAGGTGCCAATCATCAGGATTATATTCAGAGAGACCCATTTTTTGGATTTGACTGGAATCAGATATCGACAGATAACAGCACAGATGATAAAAAATAAGGGCATTTTAGGAGTTGCTCTAAGAAGTAATGGGATCGAAATGAGTTACAGTTTTGTCACACCGTACTTAAAGGAGGTTTTACTTTACTTTATGAATTTGATTCATAAAAAATAATATACATTAAGCTGATAGTTTGCTGTAAAAAGAAGATTTACGATTGCAGAAACAAAGAGGAAACAGCGCTTAAATAGTTTATTTATGAATTTATTTAAGTGTACGTTATCAATACCTTATACAGTCAAACTCGGCTATATCGCGATCTTTTGGATTTAAGATCTCGAAGATCGCAATCTGCCCGAGCTATTTTTACTTTGCGATGTCAAATGTCGTATATTCCAACCCTATTATCACCCACATGATTCCAAATTGATTTAAAATGGTGATTTCACGATTACCTACATCATTCAGAGCGATGTGAGACAATTTTATATTTATAAATCGTTACCTTTTCAACACTTTGATGGGTTATATTAGCCAAAATCTTCATATTTCTATTTTCTTAGAGTTTGGCGCCGCCATCTTGGGATTAGTGGTATTACCCAGTAAGTATTAATTGTAAGTAGCAAATCGCTAGCAGTTCTCTAAAATCAATTGATTTTCGTACTTTTTGGGCGAAAATATGATAAATTTTGCAATTTTACAATTATACACCTTTTCCAAAATAGAAGAGTCCAAGACCAAATCGTGTTAGGCCTATATCCGAATTAGCGATATAAACAAACGTTTATAGCCAAGTTTGACTGTATATATATATCAACAGTTGAAATAATTACGCGTAGGGTTTGCTGCAAATAAAATCTCTATAGCTGATAGAGAAAAACTGATTTCATTTTTAGATTCAGCGCCCCAAATATAGTTAAAATCAGTTCAAAGAGCCTAGGCACCAAAAAAAAAAAAATTTTTTTTTGTAGGTCTGTGTAATAATTGGCTGAGCAAATATATTAAGAGGTGGTGCAATAACTAGACTAAAAGTCAATAAACAAAAAAAGGGTAAGGAGATTGGGGGGGGGGGGGGGGGATGAAAGTATAAATGAAAAAAAATATACGGCTTTCTTATCATTTGTGTAGGCCATAGCTGCATGCACTCATTGGATAATTTATCATTATAGGGCTAGTCTATAAGGCTAATCTATATTACTAAAATCTTCTATTTCTCTTTCTGTCTGTCTGGCACAATTGATGTGATTTGTGAAAATAGAAATAATTTCTACAAGTTGTCTACGGGAATCGAATCTGCACCCTTCTGATCCGAAGTTAGACGTCTTATCCATTAGGCCATGGGGACTACATTCTAATCCCTATAAAAAATACAAATATGTCATAGACGCATTCGCTGGTTCTGAAAGCAGACGTGGGTTGGGAGAATCCACTTTTATCGGGTAGTTGCGAGAAAGCAGTCGCACGTTGGGAGAATCCACTTTTCCCAGTTTGCTAGTGTATAATAAAATATATAAGGACTCTGAATTTCCTAAGATATACTTAGCCGTGAAGGGCATTGATTAACAAGATTTTCAGCATCAAGAGCGTGCCCCGTTTCATTAAGATGTGCCACCATATAATAAGTTTAAATTGCCTTTTTGAATCGCATACAGGTGCTCTTTAGCACACACCATCAATGGTCTTTTGGATTTGCCAATTTAGAGGCAGTAATTTTCAATGCATCTGATAGCATAAATGCAGTTATTCAATAAATGTCTTTGGCTACATACTTGGCCCGTTCTTATTAATACACTGTGCTAAAGTATTTGGATGTTCTACTGAAACTCCAATCTTATATCACCCCAAAATATATTTAACATGTTGGTACAGATTGGCAATGTAAGGTATAGCAATATAAAACAATGGTATATCCTGTCGCTTAACATTATTAGAATTATAAATAAGACACTAACTATTTAAACAGTCACTTAAAAGGCCAACACACTAGCTTATAAATAAACATAATTTAAAAAATGCCAGATACCGTTTCATCCCGTACTACAAGGCTTTATCAATGAAACATTATCATGTTCTGTAAGTACAGGACGAAACGGCATCTGACATTTTTCAAATTACTTTTATTTTTATGATAGTGTGTTGGCCTTTTAAGTGACTTTTAAATCTATGAGCACATGTAAAAAATTTTAATTCCTACTGTTTTCTAATGACTTTTTAATAAAAGCATTGGGGTACCCATTATTTCGTGCAATGGTCTCATTCGATACAATCCTGAAGGCTCATCGAATGGCCATACTGATAATAATGTATTTGAGGCTTAGGGGTATGCATGACAAGAAGTGTACCATAATGTGGGCATTAGAGAGTTTATGGTAAACAAAAGTTTCAAAATGGCATTCATCCTTAGTAAAAACATCCAAAAACAAAGGGCTCCATCTACTTTCTTCTCAATGGTAAAGGAAATTCCATTGACAATTTTGTTAAAGGTCTCAGTGTGACCTTTCCTAACAACAGAAAGAGGTCATCGACATATCGTCTATTATATATAAGGGAATCCATCATTGTCTTAGCTTCAACATAGGTCATAACCATCTCTACGATAATGGCAGAGAATAGGAGCCCCATAAAAATACCTCTATCCTGCCTGCCTTATTTTTTTATTTATTCTCCCCCTGCTCACCCCCTTTTATTTTTTATTAGCGTGACTGAGTCTAGTTATTGCACCACCTCTTAATAAGCTAACTCGACCAATTATTATTGTTTTTATTGTTATTCCTGCACCTTTGCACACCATTATTAACTTGACCAATTTTCTGGTTGATCATAATATATATTGTCTCTCTCTCTCTCTCCCGTTCTTCCAGCACTTGAAGAGATTGCCATAAGGTCAAAACCCAGTTTGTTTGGTTTTTTAATATTTTTTAAATGTGGTGTGTGATCTTGGACTTTGTTTATTATATTATTTAAACAAATTAAACTTTTTATCTAACAAAAACAAAAAATTATTTATGTAATGGGCCAAAATTGATCCTTTCCACCCTTCATTAGAAGCCTCCTATCCCCCCCCCCAAAAAAAAAAGGTTTTAAAGGTAAGATAAACAATGAAAAACAAAAGAGAAGATGGAGTTTGGGAAAATTACTGCAACGCAACGTCTACATAACTTCTCCTCCAATCTCTAATAGTGGTCTTCCATTCCAAACTTGACTATGTTTTTTCAGTAGTTTACCCGTATCTATTTTTGTTTATTGTTTCTAGTTTTTTTAGTTTTTTCCATGGTTTGATTGACTATTCTTTTACATTTTGTTAGTTGCAGTGATGGGCTACTTTACAATATATATTCCTACACTCTGATAAGCCTTAGAGCATCACAACTGCAAGAGAATAGTGGAATGACGAATGCTCAAACAATCTGCAAGGGGAATAATAAGTATTTGCTGATTAGCTCTTGTACATTATTATGAGCCTGTTTAGTATCTATAAATAACATCTACAAATGGCTGGACATCTCAAATAGTGGAGATACAAGATATCATTCACGATTTGGTAGAGATACAATTATTCTTGAATATCTGAGATACAGATATTCAAGATTATAAAGTACTTCACAAAGCACAAACAAGAACAAAGATTTTGTATAATGAAACAATTTATTAGAAAAACCAACCAACAAACCAAACTTCCTTTTCCTAATGAACTACATCACCAATTCTACATATTATCATTTTTTTAAATTTTATTTTAATGTAATTCTAGTGTAGGTTGTTTTGATCTAGTTATCTACAGTTATTCACAGACTTAACATTTTAGTTTAGTCTATTAAGCAAACATGCAAATAAAAAGTGAAAAATATTGATTTAAAGTAATTAATTAAAAAAAAAATAAATTAATATGCATATTCAAGAACTAGAAAAACATAAGAGCACTTTTCATGATATTTATTGTCTATTTATTTGGTGTTTATTAGGATAGGAGTTGGCAAACTTTTGCTACGAAAAAGCCTTTTTTTTTTCTTTCAAAATTTTAACAAGATCTAAGAATTGCAAGCCATCATTAGTATATCAAAAAAGAAGAATTTTTGTTTGCTCATTTTATATCATGTCACTCCGATAAAAGATTTGGTTGTAAATTCATTTAATTTTAATTTTATATTTTATGTGTATTTTTTTGTTGGATAAATTTTAAAACATGAACATTGACACTTATTCACTTCTAAAAAAATAACTTATCAAAACTAATGAACATTACATTTCTAATGATTGTGCGTTTTAGTTTGCAAAACTGCTACTACAAGAAACAGGAATTTTAATTAATTCAGTTTAACAAGTATTTACATTGTTATCTATTACTTTAACCAAAAATCATAGATCATTGAATTTACCAATTTAATAAAGATACTATCTAATAAAGATTCCTTTTCAAATGCAGATGGGAATCTGCCACTGCTGTATAGCAATTTTATATGCTTAGATTCAGGGGGTTGTTTATTTTTGATGCCACCAAAGTGTTTTTCTTCAATCCCACCTTTCCAGATTGTGTTGCATCAAAGCAGTAGGACAGTATGGTGAGCTTTTAATTCTAAGGATAAACTCCATAATCTTTATTATATATTGCTAACTTAATTCATCAGTCACTTTGCTTAATGTCATTGCCACGTTTATTACGGTAGGGTGACCAGACGTCCCATTTTACAGGATTGTCCTTGTTTTTTGAGGTTTTGTCCCGATAAATTTAATATGAGATGCGTAACTGTTCCGTATTTTAAAACAATTTCAAGATAACTATTTATTTGTATTTCTTAGTTTTATTTTCAGCCATTGAAAATGTCAAATTGTGAAGCGATAAAAGCATTTTCACTTTGTTAATCTGCACTGAGTGATTCTGTAGTGAAATATTGAATCATTGGTCAAGTGTTTCAGCACTATACAATTAGGAACATGTTTCCAACAATGGATATTATGCTCGCATTTAGACTTTAGATTGATTAATTATTAAGCACAAGAACATCTTATTCATGTACCTGCTGTAAGGTTCATATTTTAATGCTTGAGTGTCCATTACAATTCAACCTAAAAAAAAAACACTTTTGTTATGCCATTATAAATATGATTATTTGCAATTATACAAACAAATTTATGGAATTACATAAGAAAATGAAACTGTATTATTACTTTAACATTGTAATCAGTTTCTGAATGGCCATTAGAATTGACCTCAGAAACTGTTATATATTTGTAAGTAAACATTTGAATCTTTCTCAAAGTAAGTAAGTAATACAAATAATAAAGTATTCGTTGATTTTGTCCCCTACATCGAAGTGTCCCATATTTTTACCTTTTCAAAATCTGGTCACCTTACATTAGGAACTTTTCTGTTTACTTCTTTCTCATGAGTTGATACTCAAATACATCTGTCTTAGGATACTTGAAAGACCCTGAAATGATGCATGTTTCTAAGAAAGAAGTTAGAATTTAGTTTGCTGAAATGAAACTTGGCAAAAGAATTAAGAAGAAAAAGTGGCTGGTGGATTTATCTTTGATTTCGTTAGAAATTGAAAATTTCATTGAAATGGAAACAATAATGGTAATTTAATGCCGTAGTCGATGTTTCTATGGGTATTCACTCTACTAAGTAATAATGGGTTTGTAATAATTAAAGCTTGACATTATACAGTAAACTGTTTTAAATGTATGTCATCATCTGTACTATGATAAAACATTCTCAAGTTGCTATAATGTAATTTAGAATTTTGAAGTAACCACAGTTATAAGTAATTGTTACTTAAATAAAAAATAACTTACCAAATCTTGAATGAAACAAGAACTTACGCATCAAAGAAAATAAAGTTTATTGAAGTCGTACTGATTTGTTATCATCACTCATTAGACTAGATTAATTATAATACAATTTATAATATTGTACTTTAAACTTCTTAAGTTTCCAGGCAGTTAATATATTTGCATAGTTAATATAGGACATTATACTGGGTCCACAGTTTCTCAAAAACAAAGAAAATGATAATGCATGGATGAATTCATGAAATTAATAAATGTGGAGCTTGCTCTATTTAGCTAGCAGATGATTGCAGTTATATCTACACTTCTAATCAAAATCTGGAATGTCGTCGAAAGAATATCCGGCATAGCCTTTAAAGGCATAATATGCAATGCGCACATGATAGGCACCAGGAATGAACATGAGGGCACCGAGAATTAGCAGTGGCCACATACGGTCCCCATACTGAAAAGAAAAATGGAGAACAACCAAATTACAAAAAAAAATCTATACAATTTACAATCAAATAAAAAATAAATTACATACATTAAAGCTAATGCAGCCATACCCTGGACTTAAGTTACATTTTGCGTACTCTTGTGTATGCTGCCACCAGCACAGCACATTACCTCTATTTACTTATAATTCGTCAGCTTGTTTGATTGGCTTTCTCTGTGATTAATTTGATATTAAAGTATTAATAACTTTCATTTAAGTGCTACCTTGTGATTACAATAGTAATCAAGTTAATAATAGCACAAAGAATTTAAGGTAAAAGTAGTAAGGCTTATCTTGTGGTATTCTTGATGAACCAGTTTGAATTTGACGATGCCATATTACATACATTGATAGGTGAAAAAAAAACCCAAACATTATCAGACACTTTCAACTTATGGACATGCTTCCAAAACTAACTTATATGTACAATCATATCTCATTGTTACGACAAAAGCCGAGATCATAAACTGTAACACTGTCTATTCATATACAGTCCTTGGACAAATTATTAGATGCAACTTACTATTTTTTTTTTTTTTTACAATCAATTGTTTAGGATTTAATAGCATCAAATATCAATGGTCTTGCATACCTAATGCAACTATAAAAATGTTGTCTGACTGTTGACAATGAAGAAAACATACTTTTTCAAAGTAAAAGCTATTGATATTTATTTGTTTTTAATTGCATAATGAAAAAAAGACTACTATGATCATTTTTCGAAAGCTTTGCCAGCAATCATAGCTTTAATGTGGCTTGGCATTCTGTCAGTGCATGCTTGAACTGTATCTTGCATCTTTGGATGATGGTGCCAGTCGTGAATTATTCTTTCAATCAACTGATTTTTCGTGGTAACGACCACTTTAGCCTCCTCCCTCTTCATAAGCTCCAAAACATTCTCAATTGCGTTCATGTCTGGTGAATTACCTGAACAACTCAGCAGAGGGATTATTTTTTTCCGCCAAATACCTCTTTACAGAACAAGCGGTATGACATGGAGCGCAATCTTGCATAAATACAAATGATTCTCTGTTTAGAAACCACTCGCGAATTTGGGGATGCAGCCTCATTCTTAATACATCCTTGTACTGATCTTGCAGCATTGAGCCCTTTACTTGTAGTGCCCTTGCCGCTTATTACAGACCATACCATGAATTTTGTGGGGTATTTTACTGCCTGTACAATGCAATCAGGGTGAAAATTTTCATCAGGGCACCGTCACACACAGAGAGATTTGTTTGCAAGGATTTTGAATGTGCTTTTGTCACTGAAACATACCTGGAAAAAAAACCAACACATAATGACATGTTTACGGAAAAATTGCATAATATTTTATCAAATACGAAAAAAACCAGTGCATGCTATGGATATTTACTGATCTCCAAAACTCTTGAACTTTGTTTATTTGATCCACATTTGCTTTCAGAAGGGCCTTCAATTTTAGTTTCTGAGGGGGTCTGTGAACCTTAAAATTCATCTCTGATAATTTTCATATAACAGAATGTTTAGATACGACAATATTAGCATTTTTGAGACTATATTTTATTTCTTTAGTTGTGGCGAATCGATTCTCCAAACAAATTTTTGTCCACAGTTTTTCTTTTAGTGCTCACATCTTCTCCTAAGACAATTTTTGCTTTAATTCGCCTCACACTCGCTTGTGACACTTTCAATCGTCTTGAAATTTCTTGATTCAAAAAGTTTTGAGTCAATTAACGCCTTTATCTGCGCTCTCTTACGAGGTGACAACGCAATCAAGGTGAAACTGACTTTTCCCATTGTTTTAAATAGCACAGAAACAAAAAAACCTCCTCAATATTTGATATAAATATACGAATTAGAGTTAAACACAAAATTAATCATAAAACCTTGGACGGAGCCTCTGTTAAACACATCCACACTTGCTGCAGTCAACAACACGCTAAGCGCATGTTTTGACTCTCTCAAGGTCAAAGCACTATAGTGATGTAACAATGTATCAAAATGCACTGTGGGCACATTCACTTTATAAAGAGATAAGTGTTTAACAATATGTGAACAATAAAAAATGCTTTTCTAAGAAGTTTCATATTAAAAGGCAAACCATAAGTAAAAAATTATAAGAATCTCAGCGTGTGTCTAATTTGTCCAGGGACTGTACTATAACTTTTGGAATATTATAACCAAACAAAAATGAATATTATCTTTGTTGGATTCCTTGCCAGCAATTTCCTTGAAGATACAGTGTTTAAAAATCTATTTAAAGACATGGATTTCCTAAAGCCAGTGGGACTTACGACTTCTCTTTAGTCATAGTTACAATTTTCAAGACAGGACAACAACCATTCCAGAAGTTTTTAAGTGAAATGTGGAAAAAGTTAAGTGAAAATTGGATCTCATTTCAGATTACTTTACCTTTGAATCAAAATATCCGGCCATAAGTAAGGCTGCAATTATAATCAGCACTGATCCCATCATAAACAACGCAAAGGCTAACAAAACTGCTCTCCATGGGATTTTAACATCTGGCTTCCGAAACTAGCAAAACAGAGAATACATTTGACAAAAATTCTGTACATCACATTAAAATATTTAAATCAAATGACCATCTTTAATTACAGCATAACAAATAAAACATATTTTGAAACTCATGATTTCATTCTACTTCATCATCAAGTTTCTTCATAAATCTTTACACTTTACAGATAAAATATTTCGAATGCAAAATAATTTCACAATATTTCATCTTTCTATGCAAAAGACTTCTTCAGGCGACCGAATGAGGACTGGAAATTCTTCCTCTTCTTCAAATTTTTGTTTGGATTATAAAACAAATCAAAATATCTAAACAAAAACAATAGATAAATATCATACAAACTCACATATATAGCCGGACAGTGATATGAAATTTGAAAATGCCAAAACAGAGATCAAATCACTGTTTCTATGGCGATATATGTTCTAAATTTTAAATTACAATATCACCATAGAAACAGTGATTTGATCTTTGTACTGGCATTTTCAAATTTCATATCATTGTCCGGCTTTATATGTTTAGTAATATAAGTTAATTTTGTTAAGTTAAGTTAATTTTGTTAAGTTAGTTAACAGTGATGCCCAACCTATGGCCCACGGGCCATATCCGGCCCGCGAAGGTGTTACATGTGGCCCGCTCTTTAATTACTGTTTATTTTTTTTTTTTTTGGTTGTTAAATAGGAGATTCCGTTTTTTTTTTTTTTTTTTTGGTTGTTGAATAGGAGATTCTGTTTTTTTGTTTTTGTTTTATTTGGTTGTAAAATAGGAGATTCCTTTTTTTTTTGGTTGTTAAATAGGAGATTCCGCCACATTGTGGCCCCCGAGATTCACAGCAAAGTCAATTTTGGCCCTCATATTACGAAAGGTTGGGCACCACTGTTCTACACTGTTCTAAATTTTTATTGCAAAAGATTGATTGAAATCTTTGCCTTGCGAAACTCAAAGGCCTTGCTTTAAGGCCTGTTCGATTATTTTATATATATATATATCTCTGATGGCCAAACTCAAATGTGGTCGATTTCGAGTTTAGCAATGCAAAGATTTCAATTAATCATTTTGCAATTTAGAAATTTAGAGCATAAAGAATATAAGAATAAAAATTAACTTATATTACTAAACATATAGCTGAGCCGGACAGCTATCTGAAATTTAAAATCCCAATACAAATTTCAGAAAACTATTTCTGTGAATGTACGGCTTCTAATTACATTCACTTCATCAGCGGCATCTGGTGTTAACTAAACTAAACTAAAATTTGGAAGACACAAAAACACATTATTTAGAGAAATTTGCTCTTTCTCATTGTAAATATTCTTTTTAAGTTTTTTTTAATTTTATATCCTTTTTTTAATTACTTTTATATAATATACTTTTTTGCTTTTTTTAATGCTTTTTTATACTTTTTTATATACATATAAAAAAAAAAAAAAAAAAAAAAAATTAAAGATTAAATAGATGACAGTTATTAAGTCAAACTCAAAACTTCCTCAAATAAAGGATTTAATTTTGAATTGTCATAAGATAACTTAAATGATTATAATTTAACAAATCCTATCTTGAAGAATAAAATGATTAAATAAAATTATGAATATATTTAACTTTATATTTTTTATAAATTTGAAATTTAAATTTTTTCTGAAATTGTAAAATATATGTATTTAAAACTTTATTTGGAAAATTATTATTTGTAAATTCATTAATAAGATAATTTAAATTATATAAAAAATCTTTTAATTTAGAATTAATAATAAGATATCTTTTGAGTTCTTGTATGAAAATGTTTTTAAATAAATTTAAACTCGCATTACTTGTAAATTTATGAAACCTATTTATTTTAAATGGAAATAAAAATGTTTTATTAAATAGTTTAATACAGTGAAACCTCCTTTAACGGACACTCCGAATAGCAGACATTATTGCGGGTCCCAGTCCCTTACATTCCATGTTATCCACTCCGAATAGCGGACACTCTGAATAGCAAACAGTTATTTTAACTGTAAATTTTTTTTTTTTTTTTTTTT
>JAFIDM010120768.1:0-12693 GCA_023159025.1 Thereuonema tuberculata | reverse complement strand
ATATTTCTCTTCTTTCAACAGGAAGCTTCTTCAGGTTTTTTTTTTTTTGAGGACAGGAACTGGATTTGAAAGGAATTGATGTACCTATTACGGTTTCAAAATATCTGTATGCACTCCTTTGTGTTCTCTGCACAGACAGATGCATCTCAAAGTCCATAGGCTCATTTTCTGTAGCATTTGTGGCATCACAATTTTGAAGGCACAGCAATCTATAACCCAGCATTGGAAACGTTTGTGGACTTCCTGTTAATGATTCCCAGAGAATTGTCTAAGGTGGTGAGATCTGGGATGCATGGTGGCCATGGCAAAGGTGAAGGAAAATTCTCGAATCTCTGGCCAATCCACCTGTTTGCGAAAAGGTCATCAAGGTGCAATTGCACTGTCATGGCGAAATGAGCTGGTGCTCCGTCTTGTTGAAACTATGCCTTTCAACTGGCGTTCAGGCAGCAGCCATTTGTTAATCCTACACAGATAAGTAGTCTGATTCACTGGACCAATGAAGAAACAGATGTTCTCCTGTTACCACCGCCCAAATCATAACGTGCGGTAGATTTGTTCGAGTTCTTGAAAGAAATGTGGATTTTTCCTTTGACCAAAAAAATAAACGCTCCGATCTTTCGAACTTCGATAGATAGCACATTCATCATTAAACAGATCTTCATTGATCTTCTCTTGTTGGGAAATATTGAAGAAGCAGGTTGCATACTTCTTCGCACCATGTTAAATCCACATCTGATAACTCATTCACTGACAATGGGCATAAAGTTTCACTTTCAAATTCTTTTGCATATGGTCTCTCATGGTTGACCGGGGAATATCCAATTCGGCAGTCGATTCCAATGCGAATTGACTTCACGGGAGATCGCGTTGTGGATTCTTCCACAGCAGCACGTTTCCAAATGTGCTGACTGTCTTGCCGTCCGATGTGAATCCTTCACGGATCCTGATGTAAATTCTTCCGTTCCCATGCCAGTAATATTCTCTTGGATGATGGCACCTTCCGAAATCGCAGCTGAAAATTGGGGTAATAATTTTGTGAGTGTTTCTCCTGTATGCGGTCATTCGTGAATCGAAACTGCAATCACTAAACGCTCTTCAATCGAGAATCTTCTTAAATCAGCCATACTTTCCGTTACTCCTTGCTTCTTTCATTATTGCCTTTATTCGACTGCTCGCGTATTGTCAATGTGCAATTGTCTCAATTTTGCTTCCATTAGTCGCTGATTGACTTGTTTCCAGAAAAGTTATATAGGCTGTACGATTTTCTCAATAGCATACATTTATATCGAGAGGCAAACTGACTTTTCACCCATTCTGTAGGTAAAAAATTACCTTCTCCCTGATGAGGATTCTGAAGTAAAATTGCACCATTCAAGCTTTTAATATTGTTACTTTGAGTGAGGAATCTAATAGGACCCATTCTCTTTTGATTTCTCAGGGATTTTAACAGTGCTTGGCTTATGGTCATTCTTTTTAAACAAAAAAAAAAGTTAAAATTCTAAGATTTGCAGAATGCAAAATAACTTAAAATGTAGTTTTATAAAACTAAATAAAAGGTTGTATAGAAAAAAAAAAATTGTACGTTCTATGTTGATAAAAATGAAAAATATAAAAACATTGACAGGTGACACGCAATGCCGTCAGACTAACTGCAAATCTTCTAATATTCAGGTGTGTTAAATTAACTTTTATTAAGAAATTAAAGATAACAATTTTCTTTATTGACGTCTCTAATTTTTATATTGAGGTACTTTATTAAATGATCACAATTTCAACTCTTATTTGGTTTATTAAGTAAATTAATAAACCAATTTTTATACTTATATTTCATTATAAACTCAATTTTAAACAGCTTCTTATAAAAAAAAAAAGTTTAGTGTTTTCAAAACTTTGATAATTTTACGATCCACGGAAAGCACTGTGTTTTTATATCTGATTTTATATTCTCTGCATCCCATTATTTTTTTTTCTTTTAATCATTGTTGGTAATATTTAAGGTTAGTTTCAATTAAAAAAAAAATCACTCAAATGACACCAAAGCTTATCTAACATTGTATTTACTAATTTCAACAATTTTAACACTGTACAGTAAATCAAACAAAAGAATCTTAAATACAAAATATACAAAATGAATTAAATGAACTTAGCTATATACACAATCATGTACATCTTTATACAATATTAATTTAATGAAGGAAATAAAAATCAGGAATGTAGGAAAAAAAAACAACAATAACACAACAACTGTATTTTCTAGAAATGTTTATGAGAAGTTGAGCTTATTTACTGGAGGGGAAAGTGTCCAAAGAAAAGAAATCAACAATTATTCAATAACTCTGTCCAATATATACATCATTACATATATATTAGATACACACATACACATATATATATATAGATATAGAATTTTTGTTTGAAAATAAATAAAAGCTTTGAAATCTCCAACCTAAGCTGTGATCAAAATAATAATAATAATAATAATACTATTTCATTTACTTCTGGAATAATTCTATCCATTCATTCAATCAACACATTTGTTGTTTTTATGTATTTAAGTTTAATCAAAAATTTAAAACCAAGTAATTTTTTTTTTAATTAAGGACAACTTCTTTAACAAATGATAAATGAACAGGATGAAGGCATCGGACTTCCCATTCGGCATTGGGATTCATTTGATAAACACTTATCATGTTGGCTGCTCCATCCAGACATCGTTCACCTACAACAATCAAAACAGTCAGAATTAGTAACATTTCTTTTTTTTTTCTTATTGAATATAAATTTGCTTCTATCTTAACTTCCAGTTAACAAATTCAAAACAGTCAATAATTTCATTTTTTTTTTTACTTCAATGAAAGCAAAAAATATTAAACTCAATTAAGAAACTGGTTCTAGAACTCCTTTCTTCTTCCCACAATTTACATCCATTTGTATTCTTTGTATTTGGCTAAATTAAAGAGGGTAAAATGTATAAACTGAAAAAAAACCCTAAAGAATCATTTTCCATTCAAATTAAGTATCTACAGACAAGCAACTGCACTTTTTTTCCCACCAAAAAATATAAACTTCACCTAATTTTATTTAACCTCATACTTTTTACTTAATATTTTCTATTTTTAGATGAACTAGTGTTTTCATTGTAAGTAAGAAACTTTTAACCAGAACTGCCCAGTGAGTCATCATCATGTAATTCTTTTGTGCTAATTGTAACATAGCTGTTCTAGCTAAGAATGTTCTAGGGTGAAAATAAGCTAGAGTAACTAATTTAAAATTTACTGGCCTATAATTCTGAACACAGGCCAGTCACAATAACTTGAAAGTATTTAATCAACATTTTCATATATTCAAAAAAATAAAAATGACTTACTGCAGTTTCTCTAAATTTATCCTTCATTCAATTAATGCTAAGTCAATTAAAAGTAACAGATCATAAATGATAAATATTAAATGATCATTTAATATTTGAAACAATACTGACAGAAAATGTAACTTAAAATTGAAAACAATTTAATTCCACTCAAGATCTTTAATGAAAAATCCAAAAGGGCCGAGCGCTCTACTTTGTCTTCTGTTACGTCTCTGCAAGATAATTGCTTTACTGATATAGTTACGTCCTCAAGGTCACAAGAATTGAGTCTTATAAGACGTAACTGTTCGTGGAAATGTAATGCCAGGCAATCCAATCGTGTGTGTGAAGCAACAGAGAGCACTGACATATTCCTTAATGATTTTTAAAATGGACACCAAGTCAAAAGCATAAGATTGAACTAATCAAGTTTAAATACTTAAACATTATTAACAATAATAATAATAATGGATCGGCTCAAGAAATGAAATTTTAGATACATGATTCTGTAGTTTTGTAACCTTTGTAATCATACACTTCATCTTTTCACAGTATCGTGTTGGCAGCATTTTCGCAACATCGTGATCTAGAATTAACTGTTCCAATTAACTCCATATTTTTTTGTTGTTTGGTATTTTATAAATTTTTTCGAAAAAATTAAAAATAGCTTTTAGACTACTTTGGAATTTTGTACAGCCATGTAAAAATAAAATAGTTAAAAATAAAATTAATCTTTTTCTGAAAAGAAACTTGGAATTATTGTATCTTAATCGCATAGATTCACTTTCAAATTTTATTGGTTATTGGAAGAAAAAATATTTGTAGATTACTTTGATAGGAATCAATTTCAGAAAAAAAAAAAATTAATATTACAAGTTACTTTAATCTATAAGACAAACTTAATGTAAAATTTATTCTTTCTAGTATAAATCCATTCTGTAAATTACATTTCTTTTTCATTTTAATGATTTATTTTCAATTTAACTTTTAGCCTGAAATTTCAAAACTAAATTTCATATAATTAAAAAATAATTAAAATATAATAATTAAAAAATCTTAATTATTATTATTATTATTTTAATGAATCTTATTGTATCATTTGAATAAATGTTGGTATATAAATCTAATCTATTATTCGTTATCATTAAAATATACCTGAAGTGTGCTACTTAAGGTGTACCTGAAATGTGCTGCCAAACTTAAAGGTTGTATTCAATCATGCAAAATAATGAATAAATATCACATAAATATGGGTCTGGAAATGCTTTATTTCCAAGATATCAACAATGCAGAGGTGTTGGTCATACAGTCGCTCAGGATTGGAAGAGGGGGACCAACAGCATGGAATGCTCGTTCCTCTGATTTAAACCCTCTGGACTTTTCCGTATGGGGTTAACTTAAAGCATTAGTGTACACCACACCAGTTCCTGACACTCACGCATTGCACGACCACTGTATCCAGACAAACTACAGTGTACAGGTGAGTCCATGTAGTTGGTCTGTATGCCAAGAGATCCATGAGGTGCATCTCCTTGAGCCAAGCTCACCGGAGGGGATGCTTGTTGTGGTGCACTGAATACGCACCATGGACAGACATAATGTTTTCTGACGAGTCCTGGTACAGTTAGTTTAGACTGTGATTCATGACAGATCCGCATCTGGAGGGGGCAAGAAACCAGGGCCAATCTTGCCAACATCATTGAACATGATCAGTACGGGAGAGGTGGTGTGATGGTGTGGGCAGGCATTATGCTGGCTCTCGTACACCACTGCAAATCTTCGACAGAGGATCCGTAACTGCCCAGTTGTACCAGGACAATGTTCTTCACCAATGTGCGACTTTTCAGGGGTGCTGCTAGTCCAGAGTTTCTGTTCATGGACAACAACGCCCGTCCACATCGGGCTCATCTAGTGGACAAGTACTTCCAACATGAGGAATCTACAGTTTGGAGTGGCCTGCACACTGTCCGGACTGAATCTAATCGAACATGCGTGGGATGCTATTGGAAGACGTGTTGCTGGACGCCTTCCAACCACCGTGAACGCTACCTGAGCTGAGGACATAATTGGGTGAGTGAGTGGTGAATTCCCCAAAGTTTGCTTGATACTCTGGTGTGCAGTATGCCAGCATGTTGCATTGCTTGAGTAGCTGTGCGGGGGGAACATACAGCCTACTGAACGCTCTTTATGCCTTCCACGAACATCTAGATAGTATTCCAGTGCTTCTATCTCAATGACATTTCTGGCAATTTTATTTCTTCTGTTAGAGGCAGTGCTGCCACTTTTACATTTTGTGTGAGGATGGCATTAGGAAGATCTTCTGCACCCCCCTACCAAGTTTGGTCCCGACCGGACAACCAGTTCATTTTGCAAGATCCCTTAATTTAAGAACATCAGTGATGTGTTTTGCTTTTTATGTATATATTTACCAGGCTTCTATTTAAATGTCATTCATTAAGTTTGCACATATTAGAGAGTTCCTTCATCAATTTCATATTAAAGATAAGTTTTGCCAAAAAAAAAAAAAAATAAAATATTATAATTTGAAAAGTATTAAATTGTCTCCGAGATGTTTTTATTCATATCTGTTTACATATTCTTTTTTCTTATTCCTCTGAACTACTGACACATTTTCTATTATTAAATCATCTAACATGATTTGATTTCTCACTGAAAATAATTTTTAGAAATGAAAATAATTCATTTCTATTGAAAAGCAAATTCACATTTTTGAATAGGAATTGTTATTTTTTTTTCTTTCTTTCTTTTTTTAAATTTCACCTTATTTACTTATTTGTGAAGAATTTTAATAACTGCACTAAGACATACATTAGAATGCATATCATTAGAATAATAATAACAACAATAAAATCTTTAATAAAATTCTTTCCTGAAAGATTCTCATAAAAATTCAATATTTTTTTACCTATTCAACTCATGTTAAAATTAGTAGAAGAGTGATTTAATCAGGATCAATACACTGTAGTGAGCGCTGTTCAATGGAGATGTCAACGAAGACATAACGGAATATTACAAAAATGTTAGACATTGACGGAGTAGTGCGTTCAGTCCTGAACACTCAACATAATAAATTTACCCTTTATTCTTTGAAAAATCTCAATTATCATCTGACATATAAACAATAAGCTTTTTAGTATAATATTAGTGAAGCTTTTAATTTAGAATTAAATGTTATTGTTTTTTTTTTATCTGATCAAAGGAAGAAAACATGTTTTAGATATAAGATTAACTGTATTTTTAATTTATTATTTTCATTTTTTAACTTTTTTAAATCTATATAAACATTTAACATGGGTTGAAAACTTGGGCAATTCTAATTTTTTTTAGCACACATAATAAAATAAGATGAACAATTGGTATAAAATCAATAAATACGAGGCGTATTCGGCAAGTATGTACTGTTCAACTATTTAAAAATATATATATATATATATAACGATTTTTATTCTTCAAAATTAAACACAGTGTAAACGGTCACAGATACAACATAAAAAAAGTTTATCACTGGAAATTTTTTGGCTGAGGCAAGCTTTAACCAAAAGCATCAGACAAGTATTGGCGTAAAATCGATGCAGTTCCAATTATGGCATTTTGGAGTTCCGCTGCTGTGATGGTAGTAGTTCCTAGTTGTGATTATTATATATATATATATTATTTGCGAAATCTTAAATGACTTTTCTAAGTAGTTTCCCTCATTGTTACGCATTTATTATAAGAGGACACTAGTTTTTGTATCCTCCTCCTCATAGATCTGGACTGCCTGTGAAGATAGCCATCCTTGCACTGTGCCTTTAATGTCGTTATCATTGGAGAATCACTGGCCTCCAAGAAACTTCTTCAAATGCAGGAACAAGAACAATTTCAAGAACTGTTCTCTATGAAATTGTGACAGATCGTTTGAAATTTCGGAAACTGGGCTCTTGCTGGATGTCAAAGATACTCTCTGAGAAGCACAACAGAAAAAAAGCAGGCAGTCATTGCATTGACCTTTCTCATGCGATACAGCAAGCAAGGTGATGAATTTTTAAGCCATATTGTCACAGGCGATATGTGACTGCACAATTGAAGCAGTAGTCCATGGAGTGCGAGGCACAGCTCATCACCGAAAAAGTAGAAATTCAAGAAAACGATTTCAACCCACAAGGCAAAGACTGTCTTCACAAGTGGCTCAGTTCTATGAGGAAGGGATACAAAAACTGGTGCTCCGTTATGATAAATGCCTCAATAACAGAGGAAACCTTGTAGAAAAGTAGTTTAAGGTTTGCCAATCAGATAAAAATAAAATTATTTAACAATACATTTTCGCTTTTTTTAAACAGTCGAACGGCATTTACTTTCCGAATATATCTCGAAATAAAAAGGGACTGGTTTCAACCTGCTAACCCTGGGTTACCTTTAGCTCAAGGGACTGGTCATCTTATTTTATTGTGCGCACTAAAAATTGTTAAAATTGTCCATGTTTATATTTTTTTAATTTTAAAAATAACTGCTAATGGGACACCTCTTCAATAAATTGAATACAATTTTTGAAAGATACATTTCCCTTTGTACTGCAGATACGCATCTCAATCGAACTATTAGAATGTAATGGCAAAAAAAGAACACGCAAGCCTTGTCTTCTAGGAGGTGTTGAATGAACAGGGTTTTACAACTTAATCACTAAAGGATTTTCCATGTAGCTTTCAATCAGCAACTACTTATTACTGTGTGCCTTTGATGTTCCTCTGCCACAGCCATGCGAAGAAGTTGTTGGTCATTATTGTTACATCAAGCAATAGAACTTGTACAAAACTTCATTGCTTCAACTTCCCTTCGTGTCACAATGCCAGAGGTAGTTTCAAATTTAGGTATTTTTTTTTTTATTTTTTTTTTTTGCCTTTCATCCACTGATCTACAATTTTCAGATTTTTTTTATCAATAGTTGGATGATGTGAACTGGTAAAGAAATTGAAGAACCAGCAACAGACATTTATATAAATGGGACCTTGAGTTTCATATCAATTTATTTAAAACAGGCATTGCAATAATTGCCTAAAGCCTCACAAGACTCAAATGTCTACAAATCAAACAATGGAATTGTATAGTTTTCTGACAAGTTTAAAAGCAACATAGACTTCTAATGATGGTGGGATTATCTATAACAACAGGTGGAATGGATACCATGCAAGCTTCAGCAATAAACATTATATGATGTGAAATATGAGCTACTGATATATAGAATTAATACTTTTATCAAAGTATACAGTGATATTAAAAATAGAAAATCTTTTACGTATACTGAACATATTTTAGGTCCAAGAATTTGAGCCGGTACACCTGGTTACAGTTACAAAGTAGTTTAATAATAAAACACAATGCACAACTATAGTTTCAATTGCAATGGTGAGCAATCATTTTCAAGTGACTTAAAAATGATTGCTCACCATTGCAATTGAAACTATAGTTGTGTATTGTGTTTCATTATTAAACTACTTTGTAACTTTAACCAGGTGTACCGGCTCAAATTCTTATACAGTGATAGAATCTTGAATAGTCACTGGTTTACTGATGTCATTTTAGGGGCTGAAGTGTAACCATTCCTGCAAATTGTTCTAAACGGGATTTTCTAATAGGATAATATCTGACCTCCGCTATGAATTGTGCAACAGTTCCTTGTGTTTGTCCTATCAGATCTATCATTAATTGAACAGATACAGGCACCCAATGCCTTGTCATCAGCGATTGAAGATGATTTCTGGGGTCTGCATAAAGGCAACACGAAGTGACATTCTTCGGACAACCATCCAGCATGTTTCATTGTGTGTCACGTAATGTGTAAGCTATCACCACAGTTCATTGGATTACAATGGGCACTAAGTAGTTTGGAAGCCTGATGATCTATAAGCTTCAATTTCACTTAATTATCTCATTTTGAATAAATCGAAATTCCTCTTACTTATGCATAAATTTGTAATCAGTGAATTTACAACATTCCAACTGACATGTGGAATATTGGTTTCAAGACCTATTTAATATAATTATTATTACATATTACACTGTTATAGAATTTTGGTACTTTTCAGCATAACTTGCTCAGCAGATAGGTTCAAGAAGGCAACATTTAATTTTGGCTATTCAGTCTCTTTACAGCATTTAAACAAGGAATGTTCATCTCTTTGTCTTTGTAGCAATTTTCCAATCTTTTCCATGTTTTAAGCCTAGCTCCATTGTGCCCTTAATATATAAATAGCATAAATAGGTTATTAGGCTTTTAATGCATTTGCAAATCAAAAACATTAGTCTCCTTTGGAGTCTGGAATAGGAGTAAGCCTCACAGTAACAGTAAAACATATCATAATATCAGTATTTACCTATATTTCCTCCAACTTCATATAGAACATGATTTTCTAAAATTTCAGACTGCGTAGAAATTGACGATATGCAAAAGGTGTTTCCAGGTGCAAAATTCCTAGAAAAATACAAAAAAACAAATTATTAATTCCAAAAGTAATAGAAATCAACTGAGTTATCCATGTATGACTTTGATTCATTTTTTATTATGTATTTATTTAGATTCTCTAAAGAAAACAGTAGTAATATTATTCTTATTATCCAAAGGATTATCTACAATTTGAAATATAATAATAAAAAAAAGCACTCGTATAAAATTGAATTATAATAAATATAGGTAAATTACACTAAATAAAAATGACAAAATAAACGAATGAACTAGTAAAGAAAAATCTTTAATAAAGATAAAAGAGTTTTTTGTCATCCAACATCTGACTCAAGACTGTCTGGTCGGAATGTAACCTCATCATAAATCGGTTTACACCTGTATCAATATAATTCTTTACTTCTAAAAAATGCAAAATTATGGAATTGAACTAAAACACTATAATTAAAATCTTCTCAGAAACTTTTATAGAACATCTTATTAAAGTTTTCAACCTATTTTTATGACTTTGTGAAACTTTCACTTTAATAAACGAAGTCTCCTAATAATATGATTGGTTACGAATTAGTTCCCAATGCAATTTTACTCCAACCTTTTGTAACCTATTATTTCCTTCTTACTGTTTTTTTATTAACCATGGATCGAGGGTAGAAAGATTATGTATCAGAGGGTAGTTAAATTCTTAAGTTTAATACCAAAACTAATTTAAATAAATTAACTAAAATGTAATATAAGGGAACATAGTGGAATTATTTTATATTAATTAAAAGTAAATTTATAACAACTATAAAAATAGACACTTAAAACAAACAATTTTTTTTTTTTTACAAATGACTTAATATCAAAGAACCTCATTCAATTGAAGTACATTTGTAAATCTCTTCATAATCTATTCTTCAAAAAACATCACTTTAATTAAGTTAACTGGAAAAAAATATATCTTTCTAGACGTCTAGATCATTTTAAAAATAAATAAATAAAAAAAAAAATCTTGAAACTTAATACAAGTAGGTTAAGTTCTAGTCTTATTACAATTTAATTAAAACATAAAATAAATACAAGAAAATTATACTTGGAATCTTAACAAGGTAAATTGACTTTTGTCAAACCATAAAGATAATTTAATCTTGGGTTATATGAAACCCTATTAACCCTACTTTTAAACTCTTAAAAGTTCGAATTCGGCTAGAATAAGTTTTAGGACTTTTGTAATTTCTTCTTTCATTTAGTTCAATATAATTTAGTCCTCTTTTTTAAAACTTCAAAATCATGAAATTTAGGCTCCTTTTACTTGGCCTCGTCATCTTCCCTAAGATTACAACACCCATGACTTTAGGTGGTAGCTACTAACTTGATAACAAAGAGATGCCTTTTATACCGAAAGCCCACATGAACGATGGAGTGTCCCTTAATAGAAAATCTTTGGGTTCCCTTTTTCAAATTTCGACTGACATTTGACGATACATAGAAAATCCCTTCGTTTGGACAAATAAACCCTAGATGTTCTTTTTCCTTAATTTACATCTTCATTCCTACTAAGTAAATCTCAGTGGAATTAAAGATGCATTATTCTTGTTCTTTGGACATCTTAGTTATCTCCGTTGTTCAGGTTTACATATTAAGGAAAATATTACAGGAACAGGGCACATCCTGCATTTATGATTTCATTAAAACGTATAATTTCTTTAACGTGAATTTTCACTTTTCTTTCCATCTTCCCATTAAACAGGCGGATTCATTCAAATACGTTCCCATGTTGAGTTCACTTTGTTCTTACTGGTTTAAAGTTCTAATAAGGTTTCTGAAGGATAACAGGATTATAAATTTTAAATAAATATTGTATTACACTGAAGAAGGAAAAAAAAAAAAACCAAAAAGTTTCAAAAATTAAATTAAATTAGGGAGGAGAATCGTTATCAACAGATGCATCAAATCTTTTTTTTTTCCTCCCAATTTCTCCTACCTCGGAACAACATAATTCTGTACTGTTTTTTTAGCGACTCATTTGGGAGCTATTGTGATAGCGATCAAAATCGGTAGCTCTTGCGTTTGTCCTGTCCACCCCTAAGAAATCCTGAATGGAAAGTCAGATCGACAAACGATCCGATTCAAAGCCATAGGAATGGGGTATTTTCAGGAGCCAATGCCCCCCCCCTTTCCCCCCATGTTCGAGATATTTGTCATTATACCCTCCTAACAACTCACGAACGAAAGGTCAGATCGACAAACGAGCTTTACCATCGTGTTCAGAGGCACAAACAACATAGGAATAGGGTATCCCTTCCCACCCCCCATGTTTGAGATATTTGGATTGTTCTCATTGGATTTCCTCTATTAGGTAAAATGTTAGAAATACAACCATCTCATTTCAGTTGTCAGTATAGCTTGATGTGCAAGGTCTCCGACTCGTATACTGAAGGTTGTCGGTTCGAATCCGTATATCTACTCCCCCACCCCCATATTTTCCTATTTTTTTTATTTTTCTTACGTTAACTTATTTCTTTTTTTATTATTATTTTACATTTTTTATATTATTACGGGTTGCCCTTAGATTAATGATTTAGCACAAAATTATATTCACTTGTTTTTCCTCTGCTAGCAACTGGAATGCCTCATTGTCAGCAAAAACAAAGATCAGGTCTTTGATATGACATCATTGTAAAACAAAATCGGATGAAATCCAATCAGCATGAATAAAATTCTTACAAAGCTTATTGATAATAAATCAATAAGTAATTTTACAACATTTCTAAGAAAAAAATGTAATGTGAAACATCATTTTTATTTTTTCACAATACTTTCTCAAATTTTTGGTTATTGACTGACAAATAGTGGTTGAATTCAAGATTGCAGGGGATGATGGATTGAGAGTTGAACCCACACAGGCATC
>JAFIDM010120767.1:0-12695 GCA_023159025.1 Thereuonema tuberculata | reverse complement strand
AAATTGCCAAAGAACAAGGAAGTATTTTTTGAAGTTATTCTTTTAATATATGTTTCCTTTTGTGATATTTAAGAGTCGAGATCCTTAAATAAGTTCAAGCAACATACTTTTCTTAAAATAATAAACACTATTCTTAGGTTATTTACCTTCTTCTGGACTTGGGTTAAAGGAATGCATCTCTGGGTCTTCATGCGATTGATGTTCTTTAACTGCATAACGACCTCGTTTCAATTTGTCTTGTAACCTTTGCTCTCGTATCCTCTGAATGTCCCACCTTTAGTAAAATTAAAAAACAATGCTTATTAAATAAATCACTCTTTGCAATTTGTTATTCTATTTTGATTAATTTATTTTACCCTACCACTCGCTAAAGCAGGACAGCAACACACCAAACTTTTAATTTTTTCACATTATTTATAGAAAGTAAAGGTGTTTAATTTTGTAAAGTTAAAACTGGAGTCAACCAAATTCTACTTTCAGTCAATTTTATTTGTAACAGATTTATCCAAAAAAAATTAAGTTTTTGTTTTCCAATATTGATTATAAATTCAGTTAAGTTTCTTTTCCATTTTTATTTGTTTAGGTTTATCTTAACAAATATTAATAAATCAACATTAAATTAAAGGAAAAAAAAATCTCTTTTTAAAATGATACAAAATACAAAAGGCAAATAATGATTCAAAGATAATTTTGTAGAGAGTATTTCAACTATTAAAATTTTCATTTTCCGCAGGACACATTCAGTGATGGATGTGAAATTCATATTTATTTAAAAAATTAATCAATTTCTTATTTAAAAGAAGTAATTCTAATTTTCCAAGTTTATGCTAACTTAAATTATTAACAAAATTAACTTTTTATTAGAGAAACCTCCTATCAACAAACAGTCTCTTATAAAAAAATTACTTTTTCAAAAATTAGGATAATTTCCAAAATAAAAAAAAAAGGCAATCTGAATCATCACCTAATTACTTTTTACAATTTCTATAATTTTTCAATATTATTTTTTTTACTAATAAAAATCTGAATAAATTTTATTAATTTAATATATAGTTATAGTTAGAAATACTTAAATATATTTGAAAAAATATATAGTAAAAACAGCAACAACAACTGAATATCTCCTTCAACAATTCCTTCATTCCAGAAAGAGACAGTAAATTCAAACTGACTGCAATTAATGATAAACCAACTTAACAAAAAGAATGTAGCTATCAGGATAGAATTTCAAGGATTTCTTAACTATTTGACGAACAATCTAGATGAAATAATACAATAGTATCTAAGTTTCAGCGTTTCATATGTTATGGAAATAATACTTTTAACTGAAGAATAATCTTAATAAAATAAATACAAGATGTTTTAAAATTTTATAACTGATTCTTTTACCTCTCAAACTTTGTCTTACTAAAGAGCTAACATTAATTAAAACTCTTATTGATAACAATAAGCTTTCAAAACACTATGGCTGAAATAGGTATTTATAAACATGACAAATGTGGTCATATTAAGAAGTATGGAGTATTTTTCTTGTTGCTTTCTACAGACAATGTTATTTTAGTTTCTATCTGTAGATGGGGCTACAATTCAACAGCAAAATAGAGATTATTCTTTTAAATGATATTCCAGCGATAAATATGAAATGAAAGAAATGGAGATTTCAAGTGTGACAGCATAAATGCCAAACCAACAACTAAACCAGTCAACTATCACTATTGGCTACATTAGAATAAGAACAGTTCTTTTTTTTTACAGTATTTTCTGAAGTCTAACAGTTAAATCTTCTTTCAACGAATTACAAATTCTTTACATTTCTAGTTTTCTTACATAAATACTGCCGTCAATTACAATTTCACTGTTAAATTGTCTGTGAAATATTTCACATGAATTAACATAGTATTTAGGGAAAAGTATTTTACTTTTAAATAATTTCATGCTCAGTAAATAATTCTAGTATATGTTTGTGTATAAAATCCTTTCCCAATTTCATTCTGTAAAACTAAGAATATGTTTTCTTGAAACAATTAAGGATGGAGAATTGGCTTCTCAGATTCAACAGTCTTAGCAACTGAGAAAGATTAGCAACAGTAGAGTTCCGCTAATCCTGACCCCGCTAGTTCAGACATCCGGTTAATCCGAATGGGATTAAAAAAAAAGAGAATTTTTTTAAAGAGGAAAAAACTCCCAGAAAAAGCTGTGTTGTTCAATGCATCGTGCCACCTTCCTGAAGAAGAATTTGCTAAAGGGGGACATTTTTGTGAAATTTCTGCCACCGAACGTGTCACTGTTTGATTCAACCAATGGACCTTCATTTGATAATCCTACATCAGTTCATAGATCAAAAACTTAAGTCTATATATACAGTACATAGTATTAAAACTAAAAGTAAGCTATAGGGAAAGAAAAAAAAAAACACGCTGATTTTTTTTAGCTTTACCCATCTAAAACTTGTGTTATGTACATTTTAAGGCAAATTCCGTTTAATCCGGACTTTCGATGATCCGGTCAGGGTCTGGTGCCATCTAGTCCAGATTAACGAGACTCTACTGTATTAAATATATCCAATTTATTTTGTAATGATAGTTTATGAGATTAGAATTATACGAAGTGAAATACTTCAGCTAAAAAATCTAAACAGCATGGGCATTTTCTACGTGTAACTCTGGGGAGACAATTCCAAACATTTCTATGTTATTTCGAGTGAAAAAGGAATTTAATGAAAATTTCTTTTGAATAAGTGAAAGTATTATATAAGTAAAAGTTTCTAAGTTTTTTTTCCTACAATGACAATAATAAGATAAGTTTAAGATAAACTAAATAAAAAGTATAAAAAGTTTATACCCAATATATTTATTCTTTTATGTTATTAAACTTTTAATAACAAACTGTTATTAACTGAGTTCTTCAGTTTTTTTTAAAATATCAATTAATCTCATTTCCTTTTCAATGATCTCAACTTTCCTCCCATAATTGATTATACTTTTAAATGTTTTTAAACAACTAAAATTCTAGGTATTGATGTATCATCCTGTAATCCTTGTAATTTAAGGCTTCAAATTTGAAGTTAAATAATAACAATTGCAATAAACACAAGTTCCACACCAAAAAAATAGTAAAAAGTAGTTAAAAAAAATACCTTTTCCTTCTTCTTTCATCAATTTCTAGTTTCTGATGGCGTTTCATAAATACTTCATCATCTAGATTCTAAAAATATCAATTATCTTAGTAAAACTACATTTAGAAAGAAAGATAGAAACTCACACAATAAAAGTAATGTCCAATTACAACAACAGATAAACTATATACTTCAGAGAAAAATCAATCTTTCATTATTTAAATGCTTATTTTATTTCTTTATTTTTTGTTACAAACTTAAGTGCAAGACAAGTAGCTTTTCAGTTAATTTAAAATGTGCAGAATCTTTTTATTAATCATAAACAAGGTCATTTTATTAAATATACAATTTCCACGAAGGATTATTGCAGGCTGCACATCTTGTAACATAATCTATGGTTAAGATTTGGAAACATTTAACAGGTGTGTGTATTAAGTATAATACTATTCTCGCATTTTCTTTGATGGAATAAAACAGTTTAAGCATTTGCCCTCTTTCTTTCTGTTTTATAATTAACTTTAGTAATGTTTATAAAAGATGTAGCAATGCTTTTAAATCTGCAAGTACAAAGACGTCCAGTTACTAAATCTTCTTCCAATAAACAATGCTACTATTATTACGATTACTTTTAATGTTACGATTTTCTTGATTTCTCAAAATGTATTCATGTTGACTAATTATGCCAAACCATTTACCAGAGAAGCTCATAATTAACATTTTAGAGGGTGAAGTGATTTTATATAACTATTTACTTCTTACCGATCCACAAGAGAATGACATCATGACTTTAAAATTAATGGAAATTTTGAAGCATAAACTACTTCACAAACATATCTTAACAAGGTCATTAGACTTTCTAATAATCTAAAGTACAATTTTGTTAAGTTCACTGCAAACTATTACAAAAATTATTTCCAAATGCAGCCATTTAAGCTTAATTATTCTCTTCATAAAGTATAATGTTTATATATTTATCTTAAAATTTCTAACTGGAAACAATAAATAAAATTTAAGACCAACATTAAGAACTCTACATTATTCATTGAATAATAATAAGAAATGTTTTAAGCATTACCTCTGTTCCTTCCAACTGATAGCAGCTGGTTACTGGATGCAACCTCCAGTTTGGCACTGCTAATAAATAATTATTTTAATTAATTCTACTGAAAACAATCAAATGTGTAGAAATAAATAAACTGTAAATAATGGTTTTTATTAAATTTTTCCATCAATCAACTAGTAACTTAGCAAATACCGTCATCAGTTGTGGTTCAACCTAACAGTATCTATTTGTTTTCTGGTAATTTTATTTCAAACCCTATTGTTAACTTAGCTTTTATCTTCTAGTTTATCCTACAGTTGCTTTAAAGTCAAGATAAATCTGCTATTCAACTGTATTAATTGCACCTACGGTTAAAATCACTATTCATGGTGACTGTGTTAAAGTATTAAGGTATATGAATAGCAAGGGAGATCATAGGAGAGAGATAGAGAGAGAGAAAGGTAACATAAACCTCATGTGGAATTATACAAATGTTGAAAGTTACTCCAAACTCTGTGAGTCAACTGTCAGCCAAAGAAAGAACAATGTTCAGGAAAAGAGATCTCAGGGTTCTAGAGACAAATGTAAGACTTTAATAAAAATGTCTGTTAACTAAAGAATATCCAATAACCTTACTGAAAGTAATAACCTTAATGCGAAGCTTACAATAACTTAACTCTAAATCAAGTTTCATAAGAAGTAAAGACAGTGATAGTTTAGCCAAACAATGTAAAAACTGCAAAAAATAATTTATTTTCATACTTCTTTTACAGAAGTTATTATGAAGAAAACTATATTGTTCTCTAAAGTTATTAAAAGAAATTTAGCTACTGAAGAGACAGGAAATGATTATAATTCCAGTAAGAGACAGAAAGTACCGGCACAATTTCTACTACCATCAAATGTTAACAACTGAATAAAGTTAAAATCGAAGAGGTCGACTGCAAAATTGTTAGCCTTCTGAAGGAGAGAAAGGACAAAAAAGAATTATTAAAATTTAATAAAAAGGAATGCAAGATTCCTAAAAAGCACAAAGATTAAGATAGCCAGGCCATTTAGAAGGGATGTCAAAAACACGGATCCCTAAGAAAATGATGAAAGGGAGATTTTACGTAAGAAGGAAAGGATGGTTAAATTGTGTAACCTCTGAAATACGAGTAAATGGATGGAAAAGTAGAACTATTTGATAGAAAATTTTGGAAAGCTGTTTTTCAAGAGACCAAAACCAACCAAGGGTTGTAGAGCCCATAAAGCAGAAGAATGAAAAGGAACTGTTATTTTTTTAATTACAAAAAATTCAGCAGGTTAATTACTTAAAATATAAATTAAAATTGAAACAAAGAAAACGAAATTGATTAAAACAGTGAAATGTACAATTTTGGAAATACGTTTTAATTTCAAGCATTAATCTAATAAAGATCACTTTTAAGCATTTAATTGGCTAATATTAAAAAGTGAACTTCGTAAATTGAGAATTTTGACAATAACATTCAGTAAAGATCTTATGATACAAATTTTATTGATGTTATACTGAAAGATCACTTCCATAAAAATGCTTAGTAGTTTTGATTTATTAAATTAAAGCTTGCTTCATAAATCTGAAATCATCATAGAGAAATATATACGTATTAAATATTTAAAAACAAAGAAAAAAAATGGAAGGGATTAATGAAAGGAGGGTTTCACTAATATTATTGTTAAGTCATATTGAAGAAACCTATTTACATCTTCATCAATCCACTACAATTTTTTATTATTCAGTAAAAACACACAATTAATGAATGCATTAGTCATTATTATTATAATATTTTTCTAATTCATTTATATTCCTTTTAATTCTTCTTAGTTTGAACAGTGAAACTCTTTAAGTTTAATCTCAACAGTACAAGAATGATACAGGAAATGCCAAGAAATAATTACTGTACAATAACAACATTAACATAGCAAAACTCATACAAATTTTTATGTCTTAGTTTCCTTACACATTTAAATTCTTTTAAATGAACTACTACTTTACCACTAAGAGCTACATTACAAATTGCAATTTTTTTTATTTATATATATATATGAGCCAATTTTTGAAAATGGTGCAAAATAGAGAGTTGAAGATCTTCGAATATCAATTTTTATTTTTTTTATTGAAAATTAGTTCGCAAGCTAGATATATGTGTATGTGATCATGTTAAGGAACTAAGCACAAAGTTTAACAACGATTTATCTATTTTTAACACTTTTTGTATTTTTTTGAGTACACCGATCACCTCACCTCAGCCACACAAAAATAAATTCTGCAAAAATAATGTGTTACATAATTTACAAAAATATCTTGGTATTTCTGAAAAATGCACCTTCTTTGTCCCGCTGACAGTGACTAAATAATTTTAAACCTGTATTTAACGAATTTCTATACCAAAATAGATGTGTGTGTTCAACTTTTATTTGTTTTGCTTAATAAACACTGCATAATTAAATTAATTTAACGGTGCTAAAACTTCTAAATTGATTTGCGCATGCTGATATTGGTTTCATTAATACTTACAACGCTCAAATATAAATTACAATTTAATTTTTTATGAGTTATTAGCTAAAAAGTAGTACGAACGGAGGTGAGAAATTGTGACGGAGGTGAGATAGCAGTTACAGAAGCGCAGGCGATCAGCCAAATCAACTTTAATATTACTAACTTAAGCAGAATTTCAGACTTGAGATAACTGATATAACTCATGAATAAGATGTTACTGTTTGACAAATACTCTTACTGCCTTTTTCCAGTTATCAAAGCAGCGCCGAATTCTACCTGGGTGCTTTGCTTCAGGTATTAAGTCAATAATCTTATTTTTGTTATAAATTGGCTTTACAAACTCGGCTTCACAAACCTATTATTGCCGACTGGATGTAATGACCAAAGTTTTATTTCAATATTAAAAAAAAAAAAATGGCTACCGTAATTGTTCCATTTAACAAATTGTAACTTACTGAATTACTAAAAACCTGTATTTCTGCCAAAACCAATAAATTTAATAAAAAACCTCGCACAGCTTACATTAACGAACCCAAACCAAACGATTATTATGCTGAAAAAAGGACTTAATAGAAATTATGATTTTAATATGATTTGATCATTTATTTTGAAATTTCTGACTTAAACCTTGAACAGTTCAGCAAAATGATAGAGCTCCGATTCATTCAATTTACTTTCCTTAAAAGTATATATTTTGTAATCATGCTTTATATAGGTTGATTCCTTTATAAACACGTTAGTTTTTGGTTCACTCTAAAGTGTCTCGCCTCCGAACAAGTAGTCTCACCATGGTCACTAAGCTAAATGTGACGGAGGTGAGAAAATGTTTATTTTATGGATCTCTTTGATCTATTAGCAGCAACAGCCGCTGCCATCCAATACAGCTATCAAGAATGTTTCAATTGTAATGGATTTAGCTCAATTTTTAAAAGAAAATCTTAATATTTCAACAATTTAGGATGAGAACGGAGGTGATAACCTATTTGTATACGCTGCATAAATTCGATTTTCAATTAGGAATCTTAACGAAATTTGTACCTAGCGGAAGCAAAAGATGTGCTGGATAGTTTGAGGAAAGGTGGCCATGACAATTGGACATCTCGAAAACCAAGACAAGGTTTCTGCGTTTTCAGAAAATAGTATTTACTTTGTGTGACGGAGGTGAGAACGCATTTCGGGAACAGGCATATCACATTTTTTTTAACTAACATGGAATTGTTTAAAAATTGCTTGTTTTCCAAGACAGTATTATTCCTTTCAAACTAATCCATATCAATAAGAATTCTAAACAAGTAAAATTTATTTTGTCTTTCACAGACATCAAAGGTGGAGGTAGTTGAATGGGAACGGGCTGAAATTGCAACTATCTCACCTCCGTCACATGCTATTTCGTTGTCGTTAATAAACAAAACAATTAAATTTAGGCAATAATGTGAAGGAAGGAAGTGCTATTTTCTAGAAATTGTGTCTTTTTTATTAATAAACATTTACATCAATTTTTAAGTATTTGTTGAAAATTGGGAACGCGCAATAAGCCAAAAGTGCACCATTACGAGAAATTGGCTCATATATTAATAAAATACATAAATATATCTATATATTTATGGACTGAGCAAATATTTTTTTTTTACATTTAATAGTCCTGAATGATTAGGAATGATATGTTAAATTAAAATGGGCGAGACCAATTTGTTTACTAGGTTACATCCTGGAACAGCTGTTTCACGCTCTTTAGTGATCATCAGCCAGGAGCAGTCACCAGGATGTCACCTAGTAAACAATTTGGTCTCGCCCATTGTTGTTTATTAATAATTCAATGCACAGATTGAATTTTTTATGCTTTAAAAAAAAAAAAAAATCACTGAGGCTGGCAGACTGCTGGCACATGGATTTTCTCACTAATATTTCATTAGTGAGATTTTTTTTTTATTTATTTTTGCTTTCGAGGCACCACTGCGATTCTGATGATATATTAAATTCGAAAGTACAGAGTTTCTGATGTCCTTTGAAGTTTTAAACTTCAGATAAAACTATATAATGAAGTACTTTGTAACCTTCTTTGAATGATAAATTCAGATATAGACATGTCATACATAATTTCAATTTGGAAACATTCATTTTCAACTTTCGAATGTATTATTCTTGACTCCCACCCCCCAACAACTTCTATAGTAACTCTATAAATCAGGACCTTCCAAGGGTTATCATAATAACACCTTGGAATAAATAACAAAATTTCAATAAGGGTTAATTAAAACTTATTAAAATTTGCTTATTCTGATAAATAATACAATGAACTATATAAATATAAAAAATAGCTTGATAACACATTTCAAAAATATAAATTACTACTATAAATAATAAAAAAAAATATAATATACTTATTTATAATATTAGGCAAAAAGATAATAGAGAAATACTGGAAAAATAGCAGATTTAAAGTTGCTGGAACTTGAATGATCTTCTTATAGATAAGATATTAAAGCTTCACCAAGACTCAATCGAGCTGAATACTCAAAGTGTGAAAGTTTTCTCCTTTTATTCATTGCTTCTATGGATGAACTGTTTTATAAGTAAAACACAATAACTTAAAGGAGGATCTACTATTATTTCGGAGACCAGAGAAAAGAAAAGACGGACTGCAGCTTTAATTTAAAATTTATAAAAACAAATTTTGGATGTCAATGCTATCAATCTGTTAGGGAGTTACAAGAACAACAATCAAGGAAACAATCTAAGAATTAATAAATATGTAAGAAATAAAATATGTTGTACAAAAAAAAAAAAAATCGTCTAAAATTTTAAGAATGTTTAAAATGCCTTAATTGATATTAAAATATGTAAAATTAAAGGTTTGGGAAGTATAAAGCATATATTGAAATCCTCATTTGTTTAGCAACAAATAAGATCTGTCAAAAAAATATTAAATTCTCTCCATACAACAATGAAGAACCGACCATTAAATTAGATGAAAATATACCTGTCATATCAGAAATGAGACAGACGAGGGGAAAAAAAAGTTAAAAATTCAAATGGTTCTAGAATTATTTTAGAAGCAAATGGATAAAACATGTAAAAAAGATTGAATGCAATTGAATCTTTAAACACTTTAAAGTTTGTACCAAATAAAAGAAGAAATTTCTGAAGATTCAAGAAGAGATGGAATGAGATCCAAATATACCACTTGCTCTAATGCACAACCTGTGGCCCGCTAGTATAATTGCTACGGACTGTTATAAAAGTGTCAAACTTAAAATTAAATTTGAGCCTTTATACATTGCTGCCAATGGATACATTGAAAAATGTCATAACTTGCAACTGTTTCAGACTTTAGTATTGAAATGTTGGTATGAAAGACAACTACTGCATTATTTGATAATTTGAAGTTTATGTAAATTACATTTATTATTAATTATTATTATAAATGGCACCATCAAATTATTAGTTAGTAAGACATTTATGTAAATTACATGTATTATTAATAATTATTATTATAAATGATATTATCATTAATTAGTAAGATATTTATGTAAATTCATGTATTATTAATAATTATCATTACAAATGATATTATCAATTCATTAATTAGTAAGAGTTGGGGGTTGGAGGATGAGACACTGAGGCCCTCCATCAGAACTTTTATAAAAATATTGGTCCTCCGACTACCGAAGGTTCTTCTCCCCTGCTCTAATGTACAGGATGACAATGACTGTTAAATGAAAATTTAGAGATTACTTTATTTCATTAACTTTTTTTTTTCTTGCTACAGAATTCCACTATGGTTCAGCAGGCATATTTATATTTTTATTAGTCATTAAAAGATACACCTAAATCAAGCTTACTTTGAGAAATTGGCTTCATCTTCAAATGATGTGATAGCATTATGAAATGTGATATGTACAGTCAGAAGGTAAAATATTCTATTGTTTCTTAATCTCACAAATTTACAGCAACGCATGGCAAATTTATTCAGTATATATAGTTCTAAGTAATGAAATATTTGATCTTTTTCTGGGGCCATACAATAGTGATAAAATATTTTTAAAGCAAATTTCATGGCACACTTTCCAAAGAAAAGTATGGAAGCCAATACAGAGAGTGTGCAAAGCAAATAATTTCGCACCGAAGATGTAAACATAATCTACAAGGGCCAAAGGAACTACAATTAAAATTCAAAAAGCTCTTAATTAAATCCAGATGTACTTTTTTTAAAAGTCTGTTTCATCTAAAGAATGAAGTGACGTAATGCAGAGAGATACATACTTCGTGGTGGTCTAATGGATAAAGCACTCAACTTGTAAGAGGCAGGATGTTGGATCAATTCCCTGTATCAATTTTTTCTCTCTCTTTTTTCTTTTTATTTACGTTTCTTTCTTTCTTCATTTTTTTTCATTGTGTTTAGCTAAGTTTTATTTTCATTTTTGATTTGTGTAAAGTTTTATTAATCAGTAATCGCTATCAAAAGTTCACATTCAATTGATGGGTTCGTATTGCTTATATCATCAGAAGAATCGGAGTTTAGATTAATGACTATTGGCTGTTCTTTTAGATGCATCAAGAATACGATTCTAAAATTCGTCTTCCAAATTGATTGTTGCTACAAATTTCCACACACAAAAAAAAAGAATCACAAATTTTATCAGAATGTGATGTATTTGCTTTCCAATGTCTCTCTCGTCTGGTTGCATAAAATTTCCTCCTTTTGAAATTCTTTCTTAATGACATAAAAAAAAGTCACTGATTTTCCCATCAAAAGTGTTGCTTTCAGATTGACTTCATCAACAGTCATGTGTTGCTCCAATTCCTTAACATGGAATAAACATTTAAAATTCTTTATTTTGCACTGCTATGTATCAGTGCAAAATAAGTGCTTTATTTTGCACTTTTAAAATATTTATAGGGAGATGAGTGCCACGCACTGGAGGATGCCATATTGAAATGAGCCCCTCAACAAGGCATTAACCAATCGCATATTCCCTTTCTTTTTAATCAAAAATAAACAAATCTAATAATTTGAACAGTTACATTTTCTGTCTCTTAAAATATTTCATGTTTTCAAATCAACAATAATCTTCTAAATTCGTGATTAAATAACACGAATGCCAGAACTATATTCTTCCCTACTGTATAATGTGTTATGCAGTTCTTAGACATCACTTCATTCTTTACATGAAACGGGCTTTAGTAATGGATCTTTCGATATTTGCTTAATTATTAAAGAATCCACAATTAATTTGATATAAATATCTTCCTAAATGTTATCTTAGAAAATTAAGTAGTCAATGAACAGTGGATTATAGAAACTCAGTTAAATTATAGAAATTTAAAAGTGTTTTTTTTTTTTGGTACTATTCGCTACTTTTTTTTTTTTTAGAAATAGATTGAATATTAAAAGTAATGTTAAATATATATTAACTATATTGTTAATATAAAGTTACATTATGAAATTGTTTATATTAATCTGAATTTTAGAAAGGTAAAATAAAATTGTGCTTACAATAGAGATAGTTTAGAAAGATGAACAGGTTGTCCTCATAGATGGAAGGGAAATGTAAATTATTTTCTGAAAATTATTTTTATGAAATATTTATAAATTAATACATGTCTGAAAAGCAAAGGTAAATATCTTAATAATAAACAATAATCATAATAACAATAATAATAATAATAATAATAATTTTTATGAAGTGCTTTTCGAGGATAACTTTTACTATTACAAATAATTTTAAGTTTTGAAAATGTTGATAAAAAATAAATGCGTAAGAGATTTCAGATTTACAAACTTTGTTTTAAATGAAGTTGCTAAACTAAAAATATATTCATTATAATCTCAATTTGCAAATAAAAAAATACAAAAAGGAAATATTTTATATTATCCTTTCACAATTTATTTTAAAATGCTTATTTCATTCCTAAATGTTAATGTGCTTTGAAATGATTAAACAATTATTTTTTCACTTCTTCAGTCTTAGTTCAGATACGTAAATACCATGAAACCTTAATATCAGTTTCATAAT